>ML101209.1:0-36356 GCA_003697995.1 Taxidea taxus jeffersonii | reverse complement strand
GAGAGCCCAGAAATAGACCCTCAACTCTATGGTCAACTAATCTTCGACAAAGCAGGAAAGAACATCCAATGGAAAAAAGATAGCCTCTTCAACAAATGGTGTTGGGAAAATTGGACAGCCACATGTAGAAAAATGAAATTGGGCCATTTCCTTACACCACACACGAAAATAGACTGAAAATGGATGAAGGACCTCAACGTGAGAAAGGAATCCATCAAAATCCTTGAGGAGAACACAGGCAGCAACCTCTTCGACCTCAGCCGCAGCAACTTCTTCCTAGGAACAACGCCAAAGGCAAGGGAAGCAAGGGAAAAAATGAACTATTGGGACTTCATCAAGATCAAAAGCTTTTGCACAGCAAAGGAAACAGTCAACAAAACCAAAAGACAACTGACAGAGTGGGAAAAGATATTTGTAAACGACATATCAGATAAAGGGCTAGTATCCAAAATCTACAAAGAGCTTAGCAAACTCAACATCCAAAGAACAAATAATCCAATCAGGAAATGGGCAGAGGACATGAACAGACATTTCTGCAAAGAAGACATCCAGATGGCCAACAGACACATGAAAAAGTGCTCCACATCACTGGGCATCAGGGAAATACAAATCAAAACCACAATGAGATACCACCTCACACCAGTCAGAATGGCTAAAATGAACAAGTCAGGAAATGACAGATGCTGGCGAGGATGTGGAGAAAGGGGAACCCTCCTACACTGTTGGTGGGAATGCAAGCTGGTGCAACCACTCTGGAAAACAGCATGGAGGTTCCTCAAAAAATTGAAAATAGAGCTACCTTATGACCCAGCAATTGCACTACTGGGTATCTATCCTAAAGATACAAACGTAGTGATCCAAAGGGGCACGTGTACCCGAATGTTTATAGCAGCAATGTCCACAATAGCCAAGTTATGGAAAGAACCTAGATGTCCATCAACAGATGAATGGATAAAGAAGAGGTGGTATATATATACGATGGAATACTATGCAGCCATCAAAAGAAATGAAATCTTACCATTGCGACGACATGGATGGAACTAGAGCGTATTATGCTTAGCGAAATAAGTCAACTGGAGAAAGACAACTACCACATGATCTCCCTGATATGAGGAAGTGGAGATGCAATGGGGGTGGGAGTTAAGGTGGTAGGAAAAGTAAAAATGAAACAAGATGAGATCGGGAGGGAGAAAAACCAAAAGAGACTCTTAATGTCATAAAACAAACTGAGGGGGGTGGGGGGAAGAGGGGTTGGGTGAGGGTGGTGGGGTTACATCATATGTTTAAATAAAGCTTAAATAAAGTAAAAAAAAAAATCATGAGTCAGCAAGTTGGAGGTATACAAGTTCATAAGTATAACATGAACAGAAGATACAGTGAGAATAAATATAATGTAATGCTTATGTGAAACCAAACTTTGCAAAGATGTTACACTGCTAAATGTTCTAATAAGCAGAAGAAAGAAAAGATAGGTGGGGAAAAACCCTATTGTCATAGACAGGGCCATATTCTCCATTTGGCACTGTAAGTATAGTGCCTGGAGCCCACAGTACTGTTAGGGGCCCATGAAAATGTTTTTGTTTCTTTTAAAATCAGAAAAACAAATTGTTGTTTAGGTTGAAGAAAATGTTTTAATATTTAATATTAATGTATTTGCTTTAACACCAGTGGAGTCCTATAATTTAAAATAATCTGATTCTGATTCTGATAATTTTATGGAGGAAGGTGTTTATGAAGGCAAAATTCTTAGGGCTCAGGGAAGTTATGATGTGGCCCAGGGTATGGGTAAAATGCAGAGAACCATTTTTTTAAAAAAATCTTATTTATTTATTTGACAGAGAGAGATCACAAGTAGGCAGAGAGGCAAGCAGAGAGATAGGAAGAGAAGCAGGCTCCCTGCTCAGCAGAGAGCCCAATGCAGGGCTCAATGCCAGGACCCTGGGATCATAACCTGAGCTGAAGGCAGAGGCTTTAACCCACTGAGCCACCCAGGTGCCCCCAGAGAACCATTTTTTAAAAATCTTACAAAGATCCCTTTTATACAGGGCTCCCACCACTTCCCTTCTTGCTCCTCTCCAGTTCTCCTATCCAGCCCTTTTACATTCCATATTATATCATCCTGGTTCTGATTTTGGGATATCATTCTTATTTGCAGGTCACTTTGTTTCAATCATTTAGTAGTTTGAATTGTGATATTGACCAACTGATCCCAATATTGATCTACTGCCTAATTCAAAGATCAAGTTGCTTGTCACTGTCTGTAATAAAATGTAGCAGTTATACATGTAGGTGGAGATTTTTATCAACTCTATTTAGAAAAAGTATGAGACAAAACAAGTTCATACACAGTGAAACACACACAAAAAGATGTTAATTTAGTAATACTTTTCTTTCTATGCCTTTTTTATTTCTTTCTTATTAGTTGGGTAGTTCATTCAGATTTATATAATGAAACAAGCTGACATCAAAAAGAAGACTTAACGATTATTTGTAACTGAGTTGCTTTTAGTTTAATATATGAGTTATACAAAGGATTTAGTTTCTTTAAATATTTACCTCAAAAATACTGTTTATATTTTTTGATTAAAAATATATGTGTTCATGGTTTTATCATTTAAAAAAGTCACTGTGGTGTCTTCATCTAATTTTGAATAGTTAAGTATTTTTGTTACATTCAAACAGCTACCAGATCTCCATGGTGGATAAGGGGATTTTTATATGATCCCTGTAATTATAAAGAGATTTCCTTAGTGAGTGAAGTGCCTCATTTATGCACCTCTACCGAAGGGGGGGGGAGAAAAAATATCATAATAAATTTTACATGAGGAGCAATAGTGAAAAAATTGAAAGATCAGTACAATCAGAAGCCATAGCTAAGAAATAACAAACACAGCAAAACCACTGGGAATGGCACAAATCCAATTTAGAAAAAAATGTAGCACCAAGTTCTGTTTTCATGTTCTATCCACATAGCTAAAGGGAAAAAGTAGATTGACTAGTTACTAGATTGTGATTAAGAAACTCAGACCATGTAGCTTAGCTACAGAGAGACTCAGCTGCAGTGCTGGGTTATACAGGGGGATCTACATTGATTTTCTGGTGCATATAAGTAGATCAAAATGTGGCATTTTTAATTTATTTTTAATTTTTTAAAAGATTTTACTTATTTATTTGAGAGAGAGAAAGAGTACAAGCAGGGGAAGTAGCAGAGGGAGTAGGAGAAGCAGATTACCCACGAAGCAGGGAGCCCAACATGGATGGGGCTTGATCCCAGGACTGTGAGATCACGACCTGAGCCAAAGGCAGTGCTTAACTGACTGAGTACCCAGGCACATCAAAATGTTGCATTTTTTTAATTTTAGAAGTTATGTGTAAAGTTTTAAATATATACATGAATTCAGTATTATCTTTTCATTTTCATTACTCCTTAAATTTGCACTGTTACGTTTTCTTGTCTGGAAGTAGATTTACCGAGTTTGTATGTGTTGGAGAAATGAATTGAGTATTTGAAAGGTCTCTATGTTTATAACAGAGAGTAAAGAAAAATTATAACCTTTGGTATAAGAAAAAGGTTTGGAAGCCAGGTGTAATCCTCTCTTATGCTTCTGCATAACCTTCTTCTAATCCTAGCCCTGACCCTCACCCACATCTCTATCTCCATAATTCTAGTTGAAATATACGTGGTTTCTCAATACTGTGTTCAGTCTATGAAAAATAGTTCAACTTTCCTTTTACTTATGGCATAGACTTCTATATAGTCTTTTCTTTGTCATTTTATTTTCTGTTACTTTAAAAAAAATTTTTTTTATTAACATATTCCCCTTAATATCTGTCTCATTCCAGACACCTTCTATATTTAATCCTTACCTCAGTGCTCTCTTTCTAATACTGTCTTCCTCCTAGGTGCATCATGAGTACAGGTATGATAGGAGGAAGTTATTACAAAAGAAGTCATGTTTCACCTAAATCTTAAATGCCTCATTTAAGGGAAAGAAATTTTAATCAAACCAACACTTATAGAATATCTCTTATGTATAAAATATATTAGCTGCAAATATGAAAAAGACCATTTTTATCCTCTGGGAACTTACAGACTTACAGTCTGGTGGAGAAAATGGATGTACAGATAAATTCTGTTTAAGGGTTTGATAATATTATGGTGAACGTTACAGATGGGGGGTTTATGGTATGTTATGGGGGTTTATGAAGGAAGAACAGCATTTTCTGACTGAGGGAGAAGCACACATTTCCAAGCAAATGGTTCTAGAGCAGTGCTACTCCAGATGTGGTCTGTGTGCCTCCCTTCATTAAGTCTTACTATGAAAAGACCACCAGCTTAACTAAACAAGATGCTTAGTGATAAAAGTGATTTCTGTTCTGGGGCAACTTCTTGTCTTGTTGCAGACTGATGCTTTTAGGACCACTCCTCAAGAGAACCGTGCCACACATCCACTATGTACGTGCAAATTACAATAATCAGAAATGAGTGGGTCAGTTTCAAAAGTGAGACAGTAGAATGGTTCCTGGAGGGGTTTCACGGAGAGAGTAGAAGTGAAGAAAAGTTTCCTTAAAGGTAATTCAGCTGAGTCTTGAAGGATAGATATGATTTGAAAATGCAAGATGAGGTAGAAAGCAATCAAAGGGAAGGAGATAGTCTGAGTAGATTGAAGGAGAAGAGCTCAATAAGGAACAGATCTTCTAGGTATGGTTGTGAAAATTATGTTGCATACAAATGGTACTACTATTTGTATCTGTTCAGGGAATTTCTAGGTATGTGTGTGAAACCCTAAGCAACTTAGTTGATTTGATTAGAGTGTCCCTTTAAGAAGTCTCATAAAAAGGCACTAACATTTATCAAACAGTAAATCTGGACTAGGAATTATGCTAAGCACTTCTATTCCTCATGTCATGTAATCTTTACAGTCTTCCACAAAAGAAATATCATTATTTCTATTTTACCGATGTGGATTTCAAAGCAGAGAGAATAAAATAAAGTCATACAGCCAGTGAGGAGGGGCCTGACTCAAAAGACCACATTTTAATGGGAAAAAGTTGTAAAGGCAGATTAAGGACAGATTGTAAGGGGCCTTGAATGCTATCAGAAGATTGGAGTTTACAATCTATAATTATCAGGGAATGATGAAAAGTTGTGGATGCAGAAATGGCCTTATAAAAATCCTATGTCATGAACTAAATATTAATTCATCATTCAGTTTAAACTCTAAATATTTACCTTAGAAAAAAAGTTAAAAAATTTTAATTCTGGTGTGCTTCTGGACCAGATCCACGAAACAAAAAATTGAACCAGGGTTCAATCTCAGATGGGAGTAGAAATAAGGGGAAATTAGTGTCCTGCTTTAGAAAAATCATCAAATATTTTGGCTGGTAATTGGCTTGTTTCTAGTTTAGAGAAGCATATAAAGCATTAAATAAGTTCTGTAAAACAAGACCAAACACTTTTGGGAGGGGTGGAGGGGGGCTCTGTTCTGTATCAGAAGACCGAAACCCAAAACCAAAACCATTATGCGGGTTTTACAGGATTGGGTTATACAGATATTTCTACAAAAAAAGGCAGGTAGGTTTTGTGAAGAGTATAAGAATGAGCAGGAGTATCTATACTTACTTTCCTTGCTCGAATATGAAAAAAAAATAATTTTCCCTTGCTTCAGAATACTTCTAATATATTTTCTTCCCAGCCTTAACATGAGTTATTCTGCCAGGCCAGTCAGAATGTGGCAAAGGTAGATGAATAATTAAGCATTTTAGAGGGATCAACAAAAAGAAATACAAATGTCATGTTCCTAGAAATACTAAATAGAGCCATGAAATAGAACAGTTCACTGAAAGCAGTAAAGGCAAAATATGAAAGCTGATTAAACCAGATAATATAAAAAATAGTCAAAGATTTAACATATTTGTTGGAAATTTATTTGTTAAAATATACATTAGTATACTTGTGTATATATGTAAAATACATATATATTAGCAGTAAAGCCATAATTTTATATTAACTGTATGTATGTAGAATTTTTTTTAACTGTCTCCTTTGTTATTTACACCCAGCTAGAGCTTAATTTACAGATCTGCTTTTCTCAGTGAGAGGTATTACTGTCCATTTAGTGGTGGCATAGTGCCTGGAAAAACCTATTTCTTTCCATAGGGACAGACTTAGACCATTTAATCCATTTCATTGGTGGCAAATAATACAAATTCCTAGTTTATTTTACTGTAAATCCAGATATATTTTTTATGTGGACTATGAAAAGAAAGAATGATAAAATGAAAAAAGATTCATTTTAGAATGAATACAGATTGTAGCTGGGACAATTATCTGCTGTGTTTTTGTATTATTTACCAGTCACAGACCTAAAACTAAAAACTGGAATTAGAGCTTAACAATCTTTTAGTCCACATCTCTCATTGTGACTTAGGAAAATTAAAGTTTACAGCAGTTAAGAAATTTGCTTAAGATCAAGATTAATGATCCTTAGTTTAATCCTGTGTGGCTATAAGAATGTTGATGACATTATAAGGAAAGAAAACAGAAGTGAGCCAGTTTGGGGCACAGAATTCTCAGTTCATATTTGTATATATTGGGTTTGAGGTACTGAGATATTTAGGTAGAAAGCCAACTGTTGGAAATATGTGATTGAAATTTCTCTGCCAAGAGATGGGAATGTGAACATTACCTGCACAGACACAAGATTTGACATTGTGAGTTTAAGAAGAATCATTTATTCCACAAATATTTGTTGAGAATTTACAATTCCCCAAGGAAGTAAACCTAAGGTGAATTTTAAAGCTTGCAGTTATCTTGAAAGAGGCAGGGAAGTAAGATATTAAGGAGAACAGGGCCTGGGGGAAAGCAAGGAGTTAAATTATGGTCATATCACAAAAGACCATATCACTATGGTCGTATCACTACTCTCTACTAAAGTGAAGAGTAATGATAAGGAATTTCTGTATCACCTAAAGGAATTTTAAGTTTCTCCTGAAAGCTAGGTGCAGGCAACTGAGAGATCTTCAACACAGAGTGTTAAGATCACTTTCCTAGATAGTTTAGAAAGAGAAGTAGGAACTTATGGTTATTGAATACTCTTTAGAGCATTTAAGATCAAAACAGGCAATGCCTGGAATAAGAATGAACAGCAGATGGTGGGCCATCAGAAAGCTAAGGGAAGAACTACTCAGTAGTCTCAAATAGTTTGAAGAAGTCATGAAAGATACTGGATTTCACTATTAGAAGATTGTATTCCCTCCAGGATGCAGAGTAATGCTTTTCAAAAGTAGGCACATAGTTAACAAATTTTGTGTGCATGTTTCATTGGTGTGTGTGTGTGTGTGTGTGTGTGTGTGTGTGTGTGTCTTGGGGTGGGGGGATGTTTGGATGTTCTTAAAATGTTGTTTATGAGTTTGACAAAACTGCCCAATTTTCATTTGGAAACACATGTCAAGGAAATCGAAATGTAAGATGTAGCTAATTAAAAATAGTAGAGAAAACTGAGTATGTTAATCAAGTACATTATGAAACCAAACAGGCATATTAGAAATATCGTATGACACAGATGACAGATATGGAGATAAAACAAGCTTTGACTAGAAAATTAGATTAATGTTAGTTAAATTAGAACAGTTAGGTGTTTTCAGTCTGGTGAGAAACTGTATAGCAAAATGGCTAAAAGCACATTTGAAAGATTCAGGGAGATGGGTTCAGAATATTTATTGCACTTGAATGGTTTACACTGAGTTTCATGGCTTAAACTCAGTCTCTATGTGTGTGAAAACAGTGACAATAATGCCTGCTTCGCAGGTCTCCTAGGAAGGATCATAGCCTATTAAAAGCCCCAATACAGTGATTGGCACATTATTAATTTTAATAAATGATGCTTTTATTGTTTTTGCTAAGAATATGCCCTCAGGTTCTGAATGAAATTGGAGGTTAATTATAATAAATAAAGAACATCATAGTACAAATATATTAAAGGAAAGACTTATCCTCACACTTAATTGCAATCAGGGTAGTATATAAGATGGCCATATAAAAACTCAGTTACCCAAATTGTCAAGTTTTAGGATTGACACCCAAGTGAGAGTGTTGAAAGCTTCATCATTTAGGTCATTTCAAGCTAGATTTTACCACACTCAAGAAATCCTGTGGTCAAATTCTTATCCTTTCCACTAGTTGCATAGTTCTTCCGTGCACAGACCTGCTATTGACTTCCCTGTTCTCATGCATAAAGCTGCTATTCACTTCCAGGAAAATCGGTGGCTCTGTGGAATTGGATAAGAATTTGGCCTACAATGAGTGATTTGAATGAATGAACTTGGAATTGGCAAGAGAATACAAACATATGCCACATTTACTTGGTACATTCCTGCCTCAGGAGAACCCAGGTAGCACGTAAGTTCTGCGTCAAGAGCCAGAGATTTTCAGCAAGAACCAATTACAAAAGTCAGCCTAAATCTTCCCCAAGTATTTTTGTCATATTCAAAGAACTAGGCAAAAACTGTCATATTTAATTACTCCTCATTAGAATGTAAAAGTCTGAAGAGTATCTCTGGATAAAGTCATAGATAGCACCTACTATTTACAATGCTACTCTTCAGATGACAGATTAATAGTCATGGTATCATGTAATTTAACATACGGGCATTTATTAACTTTTTTTAATATACTGTTTTTTAGACCCATCATAATTGACTGAATTGATACCTGACTACTTGCAAATTAAATGTTATTTTTTGCTTTTTTGTAGGCAAAATATACCCAGGGTATGTAGGGTGGCCCACTTGTATGCTGGCATTAAGTTGGAGGCAGTCTGAACTTTCTATTTTCAGTAGTAGACAGATTTCTTCTCTTGATATTATTGCTCATGCAATTTTCAGTACCAGAGACACTGGACCTTTAAAAAGGAAGAGATGCTACATTTTTGACAGCTTCTCCCATCCACTGACTGAAACAATAAAAATAAACATGAAGCTGTCGGAATGGCCTCTGCATATAATGTCATTTGCATGTGATTTCCTTTGCTTCTCTAGATAATTGAATTTATTCAGGCAATTTATTTTTTAAATGTGTGGTCTCTGTGAATGGAAACATCTTAACTAAAGACAACCCTTTTATTTCCTCTTAATGAAATATATACATGTATGTGTATACTTCTATTAAAACCAAGGGAACAGAAGAAAAATAATGGAAACACCAAAATGTACCATAAAAATTAATTAAAGAGGTGAAGTGTGATTCTTGTAACCAAATATTCTTTGTGTTCATCCCCTGTCTATGTTCAAGATCTCAAGGTGCTCAATAGGATCTTTTAAATTATGTTTTCTTTTTTTTTTTTTTGATGTTGCTAAGTATAATAAATGGATAGTAAAGGACTTTTGTAAGAAACCTCTGTGTCTGTACCCTCTCCGAGCTGGTAAGCATAGAAATATCCATTTGGTTCCCATCCTGAGACCTAGTATATGTATTTCAAACTTAGAATGACTATTTAACTTGAGTTTCACTAGTCAATGTAGCTTTGTAACACAAATATAGCTTATAATCTCTTTCTTGGGGTATATAATTATTTTGGATTTTGGATTTATTTTGGATTGGCATTTTTGTGGGTTATTGAGCACCGAGCGAGAGTCACTTTGAGATATCAGCAATTTCTAAGGATACTCTGAAGTCAGGAATTCGCATGGAACTGTGGGAGAGAGTGCGTCTACCCCAAATCCAAATATTGCATCTCCTCTCTATTCTCCATAGGATTTGGTATAACCTAAGTACAATTTCACTTTTTATACATGTATCCCAATAAATTCCCTTGACAGTAATTTATTAATGGAGAAAAAACACCATCACCTTTTATTTACACCTGTGATCACAACTCAGTAAAGCATTCAGAGCAGGAGGTTCCTGCTGAACTTTTTTGATGTTGATAATTTTCATTTTTATCCCTCCCCAACCCCATTCTGACTCTAACATCTATATGGCAAGAGTTTTAGGGTTGAACATCTGGCACTAAGAACTCAGTATTTAAGATCCTATTCATTACAAATAAGGGAAATATGTGTCAGTTTCTCATGTTCTCCTTTATTTTTACAGTGTTATCCTTTTGTCATCTTTAAGCCTTATTTCCTAGAATACCCCAAACCCTTTATTCTGGCAATTTTTTTCTAAAATTTTTTCATTTTCCAGGTTCTCTGTTTTGCATATTCTGTAAGTGTTTGTTGTTATTTCCACGTGTGGTTTTTTTCTTTACAAAACATTTTTCATCCTCCAAATTCTAATTATAAATAATTATAAAGTTTCAAAAATGTACATGGTAGATCCTAGTCACTGTATAAGAAGATGATACCCACTTAGAACGGTCATTTTTAGACAGATGTGAAGTGGGCTTGGCCATTTGCTCTTCTCTTTCAGAAGACACTTTGCTTTTTTTTTTTTTAATTTTAGTTTTATAAAATTTATTTTATTATGTTATGTATATCACCATACAGTAGAAGACACTTTCTGGGAACTAATTTATTAAAATGGATTTAGCCATTCACTGGAAATAAATGGTTCATAAGTCATTATTTTACAACCCTTATTTCTTTATCTGCTTCATGTATTTTGAGGCTCATCTATATTTGAATGTTCCACATACAAATTTAAAGATCTCAAGCGGTAAGCTCATCATTTGAATCCTGAGGGAGAGTGTATGGCACCTGTTATTTACAGTCCTGGAGCTAGAAGTTAAGGCTAACACTCAAGTTATAGACTAATGTAATTATGTAGATTTATTAACCTTCTTAAGATACATTGATTTTATTTTAGTAATCATCTCTATTGGCTATCCATTCTGTTTCTGTCTATATCATAATCACTATTTCAACCTCCCAAACAAGAACTGTGTTTATCCTTGACTCTTTCCTCCTTATTTTCAAATTATCTAATCCTATCATTACTTGCTTCAAATTGTTGCTAAGATTTGATGGTTCCTTTCAACTCTCATAGCTGCAATCAAATGGAAAGCTTTTTATCGTCACATATGTGACATGGTTCCTATTCAGTGGATACCTTTTCTTTCTCTTTTACCCAATTCATTCTCCACACCACTGCTAATCTTCTTAACAACCTACTTTAAGAGAATCATCCTGTATGGAATCTAGAATAGTTCCCCATTGCCTCTCAGGTCAAATGTAAACAATTCTATTTGACTTTCATAACCCTTCGTAAAATGATGATGCCTTCTCGTTGATGCCTCTGGGAGTACTCTATCTTTTCCTCTCTACTTTTGTAGGCTTAGACCAAAAGACTGTCTACACATAAAGATTTAATAAACTGAATAACTGAATATGTTTTTATTAGGACTGAATAATAGAGTTGGGGTACATAGTGAATAATCAGACATATTTTCTGCCTTAGGGGTGTAGAAAGAAAATTAAATAAGTAGCCCAAAGCCGTGTACTAATGCTGTGATGAAGTTTCCACCTTTGATTTCCAGGGTTCTCTCTTCTTTAAAGTTCTCCTGCATGTATAATTTGCTACTATATAATTTAATTATAATTACTGTTTTTTTCTTGTGTATTTAAATCCCTCTAAAATTTAATTTTAAACTCTTTGAGGAGAGAAAATCAGCTTTATTTTTTCATACCTGTAGCATCTCTTAAAGCTCCTGAATCAGTTGAGGAAGGCAGTATAACTTAATGATGACTAGTGTGGATCTTAAAGTTAGATAATCTTGGTCTTAATTCTTCAATTTACTATCTCCTACTATTACTTTGGGTGAATTACTCATAGGACCTTAATAGGCTCATCTGTTAAATAGGAATAATAGTCTTCTTGGAATTTCTCTGAGAATTTTAAAAGATATGTCCATAAAACTTTTAGAACAGTGTCTTTAAGAACTCCAGGCGTGGTACCTATATTTTTACTGCAAACATTAGTGAATTTCAACAGATGTTGTATATTTGGTCAGGAATCTGCCTAATAGTTTAGAAATATTTTTAAAAGTCTCCACAACTATAAGACTAAAATGACAAAATTTATATATAGCATTACTCATATCAACTGTGTGAAAATAGTCTTTGCGGAGAACCCAGTGTTTTACGTAAAGAATGCCAGTATCTCAGTGATTGTGTGTGGTACAAGATGGTCTTTATATGCCCACTAAAACAGGCTCAGGAAATTCTGTTTTATACTATGAGTAGTTTGTCTAGCTAGGAAGTTTTATGAGTATGTAGACTGCTTAATGCCTTATCTTTATTTTGGAATGAGAACTGAAGCTTGTGTTTCTTTTATCTCAAATTACTGCTTAAGGGCAACTCATGGTAAAGGTCCCTTTCAAGGAAAAAGTGTCACTTTTGCTGTAAACATAGAGCTTTATTCAGAGTCTTGATTAGTATTGAAAAATGGGCCTTTAGCTTTTTTTTTAATAGGAAGATAGGATTAGTCTAATGACATGACAGAATTAACTGACATTGCATTATGAAATCAGCCTGATCTTGTGAGGAGATGTACTGTTGAGGGACTCTATTCAAGATGGTGCTAGAGTACAGAGGAGGGAAACTAGCAAAAATGGAGAGTTAGCTCCTAATCTATCCTTCATATTACCTTTGTTGCTGTTTTGTATTTATAGTGTAAAGGAACCTAAAGATTTGTTTGCAGGAGAATCTGATAGTGCTAGGAAGAAAGAAAAATCTCAATATGTCTATCTTAGAAGAAGAAAGAGAAATATGAAAGAAAAGTGGAAGTATGACATAATAAGTAATTGGAGTCATGTATTTATGAAAAATAATTCATTACTCTAATTCTTTTCAGACTTTGACTTTAAAAAGTTTTATTTCATAATGAGGAGTAATTGAACATTCTTTCTTTGATCATTTCCCTGAGTTATCACTTTGTAGAGAACCATGAAACTGTGAAATTTGAAAATTGAGTATGCAACAGAGATAAAAGCACACTAATGTCACATGACATTTTGTGGACTACTTTTTTTTTTTCTTAAAGTTTGTATTAGCCTATCTTTAAAAATGAGCCACCTTAAAAAAGTTTAATCTTTAAAAAATTGAATCCATGAATGCCGTTCGATCTTAGTAGGAAGAACTATGAAATTACTTGAATGTGCAAATATGCTCTTGTTGTTGTTTTGGTGGGTAGGTGTGGAAAGGGGTTTGTCTCTTGTTAATATCTTCTTTACTTTCCTAGTAAAGAGACTGGCTTTTTCTATATTTTTACATATTCTGTGTTTTGTTCAAGATTATATCCTAACATAATGCCTGGAGTTTACTTATTTTAACACACACTTATATAGTTCTTGCCATGTCCCAGTTACTAATTTTTTGAGTCTTATAATTTGTAATACATATACTAACCCATGTAGTATCCTAATTTCTATAACTCATTATTTTGTTACTTGTAATCCACTAACCACTCATTGGGGTAGATAATAGGATAGTCCCCATTTTATAGATAAGGAAACTGAGGCACAAAAGGATTAAATAACTTGCCAAGGGTCACATAACTAGTTAATGGTGGAGTCAGGATTTGAACCAAAGCTATTTGGCTTGATCCTCTGTGCTTAGATGTCATCATCATTAACTGCCTTGCAAGTTAGCATATAAAACATTTTTATTACATGAATGAAAGAGAAAATTGAGTGCATGAATAATATTTAATTTTAGTAAGTATTTTTGTTACTGTCAAATTCTAGAGATCAATGATACTATATAATAGCACCTATGAATTAATTATCATTTATTATCCCCTTTTATAGATTTGGAAACTGAGGTTTGGAGAGTTTAGATAACTCGCCAAAGGCTGTATAGTTAGTAAATGACAAAGCCTGAATTTGAACCCAAACAGCCTGACTCCTGGCTATAGTTTGCTTAACCACTGCTTTCTACGGTTTTGCTGACATCATATTTTACTGCATGGAGGATCACAATTTATTTCACTTACCACTGAATATGTAGTCAGTTCCCAATTATAAATGATGCTAGCAAACACTTAGCTTATTAATTTTACCAGGTGTCTGCTCTGCATAAGAAACTGTTCATTGCTCTATGGTGTAAAAAGGAGTCATTTCCTAAATAGATCACAATTGGAAGATTCCTCATGTTTCATTTCTTCCTTCAGACTCAGAGTGAATAAGTATTTAGTCAAGTTTATTAACAACTATTGTAAGGATGTCCTGGAGGCTTCCAGGAAAATCATAGATGAATTATTATACATAATTAGTGGTTTGCTATAATACAGGGTTTTTTTCTTTATTTCTTAAAATAGTGTTATATGGTTCAAAATTCTAATGTTAAATGGAAGTGTTTTGATGTGTAGCTTAATTCTTATTTAGAAACATCTTATGGTTGACCTTTGAGCCCTCAGGGAAGAGATCATCAGACGTCTTAAAGTGTGCTTGCTGGATTGCTTAAACACAAGTAAGACAGCACAGAATCATCATCAGGAAGATAATGAGGCTGTCACAGCACAAAATGTTCTTTGTTTTTACAGGTTCTATTAGTTAATGTATCAGAATTCTCTAAATGCCACTTTTGCTTATTAAGTGGTTTTGAGAGCACATGAAAACATACAGCTTATTCTTGAATGCAGGATTTCTGAGATTCTTGGTAAATGTGATTTGGTATTTAAAAAACAACCATCAGACACTTCTACCCGTGTAACATCCACATGCAAATGAAGATATTTTCCAAAACTGTTTTTCCTATTTGTATAGTCTCTAACTGAATCAAAAAATTTGCACTTAAATTTTGATTTTACTCACTGGAATTAAATTTGATGGCAAATATGATATTGGTTTCAAAAAAAAAAGGAAACCTACTATTATTGTGTTATTTTTATATTATAAATCAGATTTAACTATTAATGAATTCAAACCACATTTTCTAGTATGTTTCTTAAAATAATCTTTTTCTGCAATGCAACTTTGACATAAATCTCAGGTTTCCTAATCCATATAGTTAGTAGGAAATCAGCAAACAGAAGCTTGTTTCAACATGTGCCAAAATGACTATTAAAAATGAAGTCAATGTCATTTCCCCCCGCCAGTGTATTGGTTATTCTTACCCCTGCATGTTTGCTGGCTCTTCTCTCTGACCTCCATGTCCACCTGCCTACCCCTGCAATATGTTACCTTTCAGCTCTCCTCTCAAAACCATTATATTCCATCACTTTTCTGATGGCTGTCTTCACCACTGCAGGTAGTTCACAGACTTACTGAGTATCAGTCCAGTAGTTCCAATAGTTCACAAACTTACTGAGTATCAGTCTCCCCTTGAAGCCTTGTTAAATCACATTGTTGGGCTACACCCTCTGAGTTTCTGATTCAGAAAGTCTGGGGCGAGACCCGAGAGAAATGTATAAGGTATTCTCAGGTGATGCCAGTGATATTGGCTCGCAGACCACCATTTGAGAATTGTATTTATGTAAATCACCTATCTTGTATTGTTTAGTCCCAGGCGAATGCATTTTAAGATAAAATGTGCTTTTAAATGTTTATTTAGTTTTCTGATCAATAATTAAATATGAGCCTAAGCTAACATTTCATCTCAGTGCTTGACAAAAAAAGGCAAACCAAGTTAGACTTTTGTTGAATTTCCATTCTATTGCACAGGGAAAGAATCTTTAAAAGATTCCATATTTTTAGGCTTTGAAGAAACATCAAACAGCTTTCACTTCTATTTGCACTGTCCAAAATACATAAAAAAATCTTTGAAATATGGACTAAATCCTGTATTTGAAATATAATGGAGCCATTTTTATAAAATAATAATATTTCACCCAAACTTGATGTCACTATTTAAAATAATAGATCAGCCCCAAGAGTGGGTTATGTCTGCATTACAGAGACAGGTGAACTTGTAAGGTTTATGCAGTATTCTTTTTTTTTTAAGATTTTATTTATTTATTTGACAGAGATCACAAGTAGGCAAAGAAGCAGAGAGAAGTGGGGGAGCAGGCTCCCCACTGAGCAGAGAGCCCGATGTGGGGCTCGATCCCAGGAACCTGGGATCATGACCTTAGCCGAAGACAGAGGCATTAACCCACTGAGCCACCCAGGTGCCCCTGCAGTATTCTTTAAATATTAGAACTAAGCAGAACATGGAGTATAGAACTTTCCTTACATTCTAGAGCAAAAAGACACTAATCCCTATTTGAGTATTTTAGAATTTCCACCTATTTTTAAAACTGTGATGATTTAACAATTTTAAGGTTTGAAAGTAATAATTTTCAGGAAACTTCAATATCTCATAAAGTGTTGAAATGTGTAAAATATAAGCATTCTGTAAAAATTGACTTTGGATTCTTACAAGACTGGCGTCTTATGGTCAAAACCCCCTAGGGAAGCTTCAAAAAAGCGTGTGTATGTGTGTGTGTTGGGGGGGCTTGCTCGTCACTAGATAGAGTTATGAACTACTCACCTAATATCTGGAATCTCAATTAGTCTACTATCTTACACTTACTTAAACATTAAGAATTGCTGATCTTATAAAACTCAGTTCATTTTACAGAGGTATTATCAGTGGCTTTTTCCAGTATAGAAAGGTGAGAAGTTCTAATAAACCCTGTCTCTGTAGGTTAACTAGGAAAAAAGCCCAAACAAAAGTGCCTCTGTCAGTTTTCATTTTGTGAATCCCTTGACTCAAGTATACATCAGGCAGCTTTTTTTTTTTTTCTTAAGCAAAAGTTTAGAAAAAATTTTAGATTGGATAGCTTTAACACCAGCAGTAATCACAAGCTTAACAGACAGCCTTCAGAATCTCTCTGTAAGCGCTTACTTTTGTTTTATAGGTCTCGGGAACTGACCATATCCTGTTCCCAGAATACTGAATTTGATCATATTAACCAAAGAAAGACTCTTAGTGTTCTCTGTTGAGCTCTTATTTTAAGGGTTGGTTTTTGCCTCAGTGTAGCCTTCACATGTTTACGTTCTGTTTTCAGAAAAATTCATAGTGAAAATTGAACTGGTGTGCTTTTTAAAAATGGTAATATTCATTTATAAAGGTTAGCAATTTGTTATGCTTTCTACTTCAGATTTACATGTGCATTATCACAAGGTGATTACTGAGTAAGAAGACAGTGATTGCCATTAGTAATGCATTCTCTTCCTCAACATGTTTATTATTCTTTAAAGTATAATTAAAATCCTAGTGTCTTTCTAAATGCTTATCACAGGAACAGTAAAAGTTTAATTTATTAACATATATATCTTTAGCCAAGTTTATCTGAATAAAGCATCAATGAAATCTATAGTTCTTTTTGCAAGTATTAACTGTCATCTTAAAATCATCCAATTGTATATATTAATGAATTTATAATACAATTCTGGGAAGATATGCATTTCATTCAGAGCTTCTTAACCAGGAATCTGTGGTTTATGAGCATTCCTAGGGGATTTCATGGAGGAAGTTCACATTTGGAACTATGAAGGTAGAAGATTAATTCTCTAAAACCGTATGTGTAATTTTGTGTGCGATTGCATGTGTGTGTGTCTGCTTGTATGCTTGTGCATGTGTGTTTGGGAGAGCATCTATAGCTATCAACGGATCTAGAATCCAGAAGGATTACTGGTTAAGGATATCATGCAGAACTTTTATGAAAAATCACCATAACCAATAAAACTTTAAAAATAATTGAGTTTTTATACAATCACCATGTACTGTTTTAGTACTAAATTTAGTAATTTAGTACTAAATTAGATTTGGCATCTCCTAACTTGACAGAGTAGGTTACATGTAGTACAGTTTAGTTTCAAAAGAAATATTGGGGATAACATATATTTTCTACCCATTTTTTAAAGTATTTTTAAAATTTATTTATTTGTCAGAGAGAGTGAGCACAGGCTGACAGAGTGGCAGGCAGAGACAGAGAGAGAAGCAGGCTCCCTGCCGAGCAAGGAGCCCGATGTGGGACTCGATCCCAGGACGCTGGGATCATGACCTGAGCTGAAGGCAGCGGCTTAACCAACTGAGCCACCCAGGCATCCCCTCTACCCATTTTTTAAAGAATTTAAGGGTGACTAAATAATACAGCTTTTTAAAAATTGAGATGTGGCATATAACATTTTATTACTTTTAGTTTTATAATGTAATTTTTCAATATTTATGAGTAATATGAAATGATCACAGTAAATCCTGTTAACATTCGTCACCACACGTAGTGACAAAACTAATTTTTTTCTTGTGATGAGAGCTTTCTAGATCTACTTTCTTAGCAACTTTCAGGTACACAAACAGTATTATTAACCACAGTCACCATGCTGTGGATTACATATCTGGGACTTACTTATTTTGTAACTGGACATTTGTCCACCTTTTCCCATTTCAGCCAAATATATTTAATTTAGATGGCTTTCAAGATATTTTTCAAACTTTGTTTTGCCTTGCCCTGCTGATATTTACAAAAACAGCACATTATTAGAAGAATGTGACCATATTAAAACTTGTTCAGCACCAAAGCACTTTCTGTATGTATGATATGCTAGCTCTATGTGATACCCAAATTCCTGAACTTGCATTAATGAGAATCTAGTTAAAGAGTCCAAACTTTCTGCACTGCTTTTTTTTCCCCTAAGTTCCAAAACTTTTTTGTATTAAAAAGGAAGATAGAGATGCCCACACATTTTATAGATATTTTGAGGAGCACCTGGCTGACTCAGTCAGTGGAATGTACAATGGACAACATTTGATGTCAGGGTTGTGGGTTTGAGACCCATGTTGAGTAGAGATAGCTTGAAAATAAAATCATGAAAATAAAAAAAGATAGATTAAAAAATCATAAATGACTGAGCATCATTATTTTGAATAGTCACTTAGAGATCAAATCTTTGTGTTTGGTTTAAATAATTATTTAAATTTTAAGGTTCTTTATTTTTAATATGGCATAAACCAGTGCATATTTAGATGGAGGCAGCTTTATAAGTCTAGAATATAGTTTGATTAGTTTACTGCAATGCATTTATGTAACTTTTCCTTTAAGAGTTGGACATATTGGGGCAGAACCCTCTCATTTTCATAATTATTAAGCAGATGACAGTGTATCTTGTTCACCTATCACATTAACAAAAACATACTTAGGTACTTGTTGTTGTTATTGTTAAAGATTTTATTTATTTATTTGAAAGAGAAAGAGAGACCACAGTTGGGAGCAGAGGGAGAAGCAGACTCCCAGCTGAGCAAGGAGCACTGGTACAGGACTCAATCCCGGGACCCTGGGATCACAACCCAAGCTGAAGGCAGATGCTTAACCAACTGAGCCACCCATGCATCCCTCATAGTTGTTGTTTTTAAAAAGAGATAGTATTAGCACTGTGGTTGAGGGTTCTGGTGCCCAACAGGTTGCAGCTGATTACCTACTCTTTTATTAATCATATAATCTCAGGCATTTACTTCACTCCGTATCCCTCAGTTTCTCCAGCTATGAAGAGCAAATCATAATTAGGCTTGCCAGGAGAATTAATTGAATTAATGCATGTAGCACACATTAAACAGTGCCTGACACAAAGTAAATATTCAATAAATATTGGCTATTATTCTTACCAATTATAGTTGGATAGGCAAACTATTAAATGTAGTGTTCTTGCTACCCTGTATTAATTTAACTTGAGTTTATAGGACTGAAAAGTAAATATGGTAGTGTATTTCTTGAGGCCAGAAGTCAAGCATAAAATGACACTTGGACGCTGAAAGGAACATTAGGTCTGGCTGAGTCACATATAATGCCTTTTTTTTTTTTTCAAATGAATTAATTCTTCTTAATCATAACATTATCTAAACTAAAATTTGAATATTGATGTTGAGATATGCTTCACAAAATGTTCATAACAAAGTGCTATATTTAGAATGAATTAACAAGAATGCATTTTTTCTTTCAATTTTTTATTTAAATTCTAGTTAGTTAACATATAATGTAATAGTAGTTTCAGGAGTAGAATTTAATGACTCATCACTTATGTATAACACTCTGTTTATCACAAGTGCCCTCCTTAATACCAGTTACGCATTTAACCCATCCCCCTACCTTCCCTCAGTAACCCTCAGTTTGTTCTCTATAGTAGACAGTTCATTTTATGGTTTGCCTTTTTCTTTTTTCCCCCATGCTCATCTGTTCATTTCTTAAACTCTACATGTCAGTGAAATCACATGGTATTTGTCTTTCTCTGACTGACTTATTTTGCCTAGCATAATGCACTCTTAACTCCATTTCATTGCAAATGGAAAGATTTCATTCTTTTTGATGGCTAAGTAATATTCCAGTGTGTGTGTGCATGTGCATACACACATGCATCTTCTGTATCCATTCATTAGTTGATGGACAGTTGGGCTCTTTCCATATTTCCATAGTTTGGCTATTGTTGATAATGCTGCTATAAACATTGGGGTGCATGTGCCCCTTTGACTCAGTATGTTTTTTTAAAGATTTTATTTATTTATTTACTTGACAGAGATCACAAGTAGGCAGAGAGGCAGACAGGGGGAGTGGTGGGAAGCAGGCTCCCTGCTGAACAGAGAGCCCAATGTGGGGGGCTTGATCCCAGGACCCCAAGATCATGACCTCAGCTGAAGTCAGAGGCTTAACCCACTGAGCCACCCAGGTGCCCTTGAATCAGTATTTTTGTATTCTTTGAGCAAATACTTCGTAGTGCGATTGCTGGGTCTTAGGGTAGTTCTATTAACTTTTTGAAGAACCTCCATACTGTTTTCCAGAATGGCTTCTTCCAGTTTAAGAATGCATTTTTAAAAAAATTTACTTAAATAAAGATAGATACACTAGGCAGATCCCTCCCTCTGTCTTATGGTTGCATAGGTGACAGAGGGGGGCAGGATTAAGTAAAGCTTTTTCAAGTGTAACAAAGGAAGATTACCAACTTTGTTCTAGAAGTTTGGAACCCTCTTTTGTCATTGGGCCTTAGAAATCGAGTATCACAGTTGTGAGAGTTCATGGCAAAATACTGAAACTTGCCTTTAGCATTCACAAAAATCTGATGAACTGTATTTTGCTGGTTTGGACCACTACTACTTTTATTAGTGGGCTCTCTGGATGTTCACCTACCAGCAAGTGAAGAGGAAAATGCAGTCATTACTGCAGATATGGTACATGTAATCCCAGAGAAGAAGCTGAAAACTATAGGACTTTCCTGACTGAAGACTGCACCAGCGTTCTTTAACAAGCTCTTCGAAATGCAAATGAACAATGGAGTCCCATACAGAAACATCTGTTAACTATGTAAAACTGTTAAAGGGATTAACGGTGTTAGAGGCTGAAATGTAATCAGACAGGTGAAATAGTGATAAGATAAAATGTTTGCGCCTGAAATTGCAGTGATAATTAATTTTTAATACTGTTTTGGTAACTAAGTTTAGAATACTAGTGAAATGATGTTAAACTCTTTAAAATATGTCCTTGTGTTTTGCAAGGTGTAGAAAATTAGAGACATACAAGATGGGGTGTTATTTTACCTTACTTGATTTTGAAATAGTTTCTGATATTTTAATAGATGTGATTGTATACAATTTGGGTGTCTTTCCCTCTACTGAAGAGGCTATAGAAAGATATATGTAATTTTCAACTATGGAAAATGAAGTTCAGCAGCCAAATTCCCATTTATTAAGTTTGTCATCATATAATGTGAAAACAGAGTGTGGAATAGAAATGTTCAACATTGGGTTTTTCTGCTTTGACCCTGGAAATAGTGAGAAGAAAGATCTGTGGAAAAATAAATACAGAGGTTTTGCTATATTCTGGTTTGAACATGAAACTGAGCTAATGTGCATTATGGGCCATTCATAAAAACACTCCTTAGTTTACTGAATGGATTTATGATTGCTCTTGTCAGGGATGTATGTGTGTGTGCGCGTGCGCGCGCGCTTATCGGTGTATTTATGTGTGGGTTTTAAATAAATAATTCTAGAAGTGTACCTTCATTTAGCCTGCAGGGGTTTGTAATGATTACATTATGCATATTGATTTCTAAATCCAAGTACATAATAAGCTAAGATTCATCTTTGAATGTATTGTCTATAGAATATTCATTCAAGACATAGTAATGTTTTCTGCGTATTCTGTAATGTTTGTAAGAAATGGAAACCATTTGAGTGTAGAATTATAATTTTGAAGATTCGGTTTACACACATTTTTTACTTTGACTTTTTCCACATCACCTAGTACCACCCAACAAACTGACACTTGCACCATAGCTAATGTCCTTCTTTCACGATTATCCACTAACAAAAAAAATCATAAAAACAGATTATGATTATGTTTGCATTGGCATCTCTATTTTTATTTATTTTTTAAAAGATTTTATGTATTTATTTTTTGAGAGAGAGTGAGAGAGAGCATGAGAGAGGAGAAGATCAGAGGGAGAAGCAGACTCCCTGGGAGCCCAGTGGTGGGACTTGGTTCTGGGACTCCAGGATCATGACCCAAGCCGAAGGCAGTCACGCAACCAACTGAGCCACCCAGGCGCCCAACATCTCTATTTTTAATTTGTTTTTAAAAGTTGAAATGACAGTTTTATCAAGTCTTTTTAATATATTTTTAAGGTAGTCAAATATATTAGAAATAATCTTAAAAACATTAGATATCAAATCAGTGTGATCTGTCACTTTTCTGGGGTCAGGAGATCCTATTAATACATCTTAGAGAAGAAATGTATAAAAGGCATATAACCTGTTATCCTGAACATATATTTTAATGAAAACATTTAGTATTATAGAATTAAGAAATATACTTACAGAGAGACTAACTTCCTCAAAGATCTTAGGATACAATTTTATTTATTTATTTAAGATTTTATTTATTTATTTATTGTGAGAGTGGGAGAGAGAGAGTGAGAGAAAGGGAACACAAGCAGGGGGAGCAGCAGGCAGAGGGAGAAGCAGGCTCCCCGCTGATCAGGGTGCCTGATACAAGACTCGATCCCAGGGCCCTGGGATCTCAACCTGAGCCAAAAGCAGGTGCTTCATTGACTGAGCCACCCAGGTTACCAGGATACAATTTTAAAGAAGAAATCTGCTTTGTGGAAAATCAAAGGATTGTAGAAGAAAAAGATTATAAAAAAAAAAAACCTTTAAGTGAGAAAATTGTTTTCTATCATTTCAATATCATTCCTCTCACAGATATCTGAAAAATCAGTTTAGTGCCTTTTATGCAAAAGATAGCCCAAATATTAGATGGCTAGAGTTGATCAAGAAATTATGGGAAAAATAATGACAAAAAGAACACCAAATGTGTATGTTTAAATTTTAGAATTATAGAATAAATTCTTTTCATACACATACACAATTATGAAGAGGGAAAGTTTGCAAGAAACTTTATTTTATAGGGCATGTGAGGCTTAAAGTGCAAAATCTGGAAGAATATTGACAGAAACAATGCTTGGGGTAATGGACTTAGAAATATCTTTGGCATAAGCAGAAATAAATTTTCAATATTCCTATCTGATGTCAAAATAACCTGTGTGGCTGATGCTTTCTTAAAAGTGTGAGAGGGAGGTGGAGAACTAAAAAAAGGACCCTGCTTTAATTAGGAGCAACCATCAAGAAGAGGCAGCCAGTTAAAACGAAAAGTGAAGTGCAGAATGTTACTTGTTTAAATATTACAGTATCATGAGGATGTTTAAGCAAGATGACTGGCGCATTTAATGTCCCTAGGAAAATCTAAGACTCTTCAAAGAAAAGCAGAAAAATAAATCTGATCGATATAGGCTTTGTATAAGGCTTTATTGCCATTTGTCCTCCATCTAAGGGAGAGAGTCTCCATATTTTTATTTCTTGTACGAACTGATCTTTGACTCACTCTGTGCCAGCCCGTAAAGTTAATGCATTCTTTTTTTTAATATTTATTTATCTTACTCTTGCAGAGTGACATTTTACTTGTTCATGTTTTAGCTAAATAAGCCACGTAAGCAATTAAAAAAAAAAAACCAAAAACCTCACTGAATTTTAAACATTTTTTTTTCCTTTGCTTTCTCTTTCAGGAAGTTGATGGCAATAAAGTTATGTCTTCATTTGCCCCACACAACTCATCTACCTCACCTCAGAAGGCAGAAGAAGGTGGGAGGCAGAGTGGTGAGTCCTTGTCGAGCACGGCCCTAGGAACTCCCGAACGGCGCAAAGGCAGCTTAGCTGACGTTGTTGACACCTTGAAGCAGAGGAAAATGGAAGAGCTCATCAAAAATGAGCCAGAAGGTAATGCCTAGAAAAGGGAAGAAAGTGGTTGCCATCTCCTGACTTTAACAGTCGGAGTTTAACTTCTAGATCTGTTTTTTGACTTATACTCAAAGTTAAATTGGACAACATGGAAACCTAATGTCATGAAGATGGATAAATTTTTTCTTTTTTTCCAGAAACATTCTAATGTCTGTCCCGATTTTTTTAATCATTATTTTTTGTTGTGATGTCTTCCTCATTTTCACACATGGGTAAGTTGTGGTTGAGTAAAACTTAAAGATTCAAGAATAGAATGTGACAGCGGAGCCCAGAATAGGTACCACCTACATCCCAAATATCTGCAGGCTTGTGTGTTCATCTCCAGTTTTTGTCCCCAAGGCCATTTTACAACTTTATTAAATTGTATGACCTTACTTATACATGAATGCATCATAATGCTACCTTAGTTCAGTCTGTTTCTTGTATAGTCCAAATTAATATGGTTAGGCCTGCTCTATATTTAAAAATTATTGATTCTCTAATTCTGTTAGCCATACTGAAATTTCCATTTTGTTTAACTACCAGGATGCCTTTCTTTTTAAGATTTCATCTTCTAAATTACTTCAGTAGTTACTGATAGTAGTAGCCTATAGGTGATCTGCACATGAAACACGTTAAAATTAAAGCAAACAAACAGGGGCGCCTGGGTGGCTCAGTTGGTTAAGCATCTGCTTTGGGCTCAGGTCATGATCTCAGGGTCCTGGGATCCAGCCCCGCATAGGACTCTCTGCTCACCAGGGAGTCAGCTTCTCCATCTCCCTCTGTGTTCTCTCTCTCTCTCTCAAATAAATAAATAAGGCAAACAAACAACTGATGCCAATTATAGAATTTATGCATAAGTGATAGTCACCCTTAATGTTACAGATGTTTCCTACCACCTACTTAAACCTGTATTCTTCCTAAGTTTGGGTGCCACATTGCACAGAAGAACATGCCTCTTATTTAAAAGTCAGATGGGAATTTAAAACAAACAAACAAAAAATAGTGACATAAAAAGACATATTTTATACCAAAAATATACCGCATCTATACTATGTAACACTGGGTTGGGCTCATTTCTAGTCTGTTGTTAGGACACTAGCAAATTATGAGTATATATGGCACAAAATGTATGTTAACCAGTATATTTGGGAGTCATATGGTAATTAAATATTTCTGGGTCCCTACCAGATGCATAGCTGGGACATGGATTTTAGTTATAATTTATGTAATTCACATGATCTTACAGTTGGAAAGAATTTTAGAGATAATCTAGTCAGCCAAAGACTTTTGGCTTTCATCCACGTGGAGATAAAAATGGGGTTTTGAGGAGGACCTAGACAATTTTTTTAATGTGCTGGAATTTTTCTTGATATTAAAAATACTATCTTCTTATTTAAGAAGTGTTTTAAAGAACCATAAAAATTGAAAGGAAAATAAAAATTGCTTAATTTTATAGCTTTCTGATATAAGAACTCTTTTTTTAAAATTAAATTGAATTATTTTTTAGTGTTCCAAAATTCATTGTTTATGCACCACACCCAGTGCTCCACGCAATATGTGCCCTCCATAATATACCCACCACCAGGCTCAACCAACCCCTCACCCCTCTCTCCTCCAAAACCCTCAGTTTGTTTCTCAGAGTACACGGTCTCTTATGGTTGGTCTCCCCCTCTAATTTCCCCCAACTCACTTCTCCTTTCCTCCTCCCAATGTCCTCTGTGTTATTCCTTATGCTCCATAAGTAAGTGAAACCATATGCTATAACAACTCTTAACCTTATGATGCATTTTTTTCTTATCTTTAATTTTACATATTCTGTTCATTTTGCTTGATTTTATGCTTTTAAAATTATTTTGTATCTTTTGTATTGTCATACGTTATCATTAACTAAAGTCCACAGTTTATTCATAGTTCATTAGTCTTCATCAAGTGTGCTCTTTCTGTTCTAGGATGCCCTCAACGATAACATGTTACATTTAATTGTCATGTCTCCTGAGGTTCCCTTTAGCTATGACAGTTTCTCAGACTGTTTTTGTTTCTGATAACCTTGGAAGTTTTGAGGACTACTGTTCAGGTATATTGTAGAATGTCCCTCTATTGGGATTTTTTATTTTATTTTATTTTCAGTGTTCCAAAATTCATTATTTATGCACCACATCCAGTGCTCCATGCAGTACATTCTCTATTGGGATTTATCTCATGGTTTTCTCTTGACTAAACTGGGGTTATAGGTTTGGGGAGGAAGATCATGGGGTAAAATACTTTTCTGTCACATCATATCAAAGGTACATAAACTCCATATGATTTATGAATTCGATGTTGACCTTGATCATCTGGCTGGTACAGTGTTTGTCAGGGTACCGCACCGTACAGTTATTCCCTGCCCCCTTTCCATACCACACTCTTTGGAAGGAAGATGCTCTGTGCAACCCACATTTAAGGAGTAGGGAGTTATGTTCCCCCTCCTTCAGAGTAGAGTTTCTACATAATTTATTTGGAATTCTTCTGCATGGGAGATTTATCTCTTCTCCATCATTTATTAATTTATTCAATCATTTATTTATATCAGTATGGACAGCATGAGTATTTTATACTTTGATTTATAACCCAATTCTACTTTATTTTGTTGCTGAAATTGTTTCAGCTTTGGACATTGGAAGCTCTTTCTATTGACTTCTGTGTCATTTTGATATACCACTGTGATGGTAGGTAATTTTTTTCTGGAGCTCTTTTTACTTTCTTGCACTGTAAGGTGCTTCAGACTCATGTTGTGTATCTCATGCTCCGGTTCAAGAATTAGTCATTTCTCTAGGAAACTCTGGTTCCTTTTTTTGGAGAATAGTATTAGAAAGCCAGATCTGGATATAGGGTGTGCTCTTTGCTCTTAAGGCTTCATTTCTCTTAGGGCCTCTTACCTGACAAAATAAAGAAATAGATGTGTATACTAACCTGTATACACATATATCTATAAATATTTCTATGTCCAATTGTCTATATGTTAAGCTAAACATGAGTTCTTACTACTGCCTGCAACTGTATTCCCCCGCATGGATCATTCCAGCCTCATTCCTTATTGATGTGCACATTCCCACCCCAACTGTGAGTAATCTAGATCGAACCATCGCCATCCATTTACTTATTTTTCAGTTCCAGCATATATATTTAACAGTATCAGATTTACTAACTGATAATACCATGGGGAACATCTTTACCAATAGGGCATAATACTTACGTGCAGTTCTTTTTGCCTTTAGTTTTACAGATTCATTTCTAAAACGAGTTAGTAAATTTTCTTCCACCTTATTCAGTGAAGTTTTCCCATACATTTGTAATATGATTAAATTCTTTCTGTAGTTTTCCCTGGTATCTCTCAAATTACTAAATTACCTTATAGAATCCTCTTACATCAAGATTCAAACTTTATGTTGTACATTTCTATTTTTTTTGACAAATGCATATTGCCACTTATCTACCATTGCATCCATTCAGAACAGTTGTTTGATAACCTTAAAAATCCCCTGTGCTTCATTTATTCATCTCTCCCTCTTGCCCTAGAATTCCAGGCAATTGTTGAACTTTCTACTACCTCTGTAGTTTTGACTTTTCCAGAATGCCATATCAATGGAATCATACAGTATATAGTCTTTCAAACTGGCTTCCTTAACATATCAATGTGTATTTAAGTTTCCTTCATGTCTGTTCCTGGCTCATTTCTTTTTAGTACTGAATAAAACCCCACTGTATAAAGGTATCACGGTTTGTTTATCCATTCACCTATCAAAGGACATCTTAGTTGTTTCACGTTTTTGGTTATTAAGAATAAAGCTTTTATAAATATTTATGTGAAGGTTTTTGTATAGACATAAGTTTCTAACTCAACTGTGTAAATACCTAGGAGTGTGATTGCTGAAATGTATGGTAAGAGTGTGCTTAGCTTTATAAAAACAAAACAAAACAAAACAAGCAAACCAAAAAAACCTGCCAAACTGTCTTCCAAAGTGGCTGTGAGATTCCGCATTCCCAGCAGCAAGAATGTGAGTCCTTGTTGCTGCATAGCCTCACCAGTATTTAATATTGTAAGTTCTTTGGAATTTATCTATTCACATTGGTTTGTAGTGACATCCCATTGTTATTTTAATTTGTAGTTCCTGATGACATATAACGTGGAGCATCTTTCCATATGTGATTTTTGGCATTTGTATATCTTCTTTGTGCCTATTTACATCATTTGCTCATTTATGAATTGAGGATTTTTTTAATTGTTGAGTTTTAAAAATTTTTTGTGTATTTTGAATGCAAGTCCTTTATCAGGTATGGGCTTTGCAAATATTTTCTTTCACGTTGTGGCTTTTTTTTTTTTTCTTTTAACATTTTCTTTTGCAGAGCAGAAGTTTTCATTTTAATAAAATCCAACTTACCTCTTTTCTTGCATTGATCATACTTTTGATGTTGTAGGTAAACATACATGGCCTCGCCCAATGCCACTTAGATTTTCTCTGCTGTTATTTTCTAGAAGTTGTATAGTTTTGCATTCTACAGTTGAGGTCTATGATCTGTTTTGAGTTAATTTTTGTAAAGGTTTAAGTTCTGTGTCTGATTTGTGTTTTTGCAGATAGATGTCCAGTTGTTCTAGCACCATTTGTTGAAAAGACTATCATATCTCCACTGAATTTCTTTTCTTCCTTCACCAAAAACTAGTTGATTGTACTTGTGTGGGTCTGTTTCTGTCCTCTCTATTCCCCTCCATTGAACAGTCGGTCTATGCTTTTGCCAATACCTTGCTGTCTTAATTGTCATCACTTGAAAGTTGGGTGGTATCAGTCCTCTTACTTTGTACTTTTATTGCAGTATTATGTTGGTTACCCTGGCTCTTTTGCCTCTCCCTGTAGACTTTAGAGTTAATCTTGATATCTACACAATTATGTCCTGGAAATTTGGGAAGAACTGACATCCTAATAGTATTCAGTCTTCCTGGGGCGCCTGGTTGGCTCAGAGGGTTAGAGCCTCTACCTTCGGCTCAGGTCATGATCCCAGGGTTCTGGGATCAAGCCTCACATCAGGCTCTCTGCTCAGCAGGGAGCCTGCTTTCCCCTCTCTCTCTGCCTGCCTCTGCCTACTTGTGATTGCTGTCTGTCAAATAAATAAATAAAATCTTTAAAAAAAATAGTATTCAGTCTTCCTATCCATGAACACAAAATATTTCTCTATTTATTAAGATTTCTTTGATTTTTTGTTTCACAGTTTTCTGCGTATAGATCTTCTATGTATTTTGTTACACTTATACACAATATTTCCATTATATTGTATTTTATTTAAATTGTTTGTTTATTTATTTATTTATTTATTTGAGAGAGAGCACCATGGGGAGGGGTAGAGGGAGAGGGAGCGAGAGTCTTTTTTTTTTTTTTAAATATTTTATTTATTTGACAGACAGAGATCACAAGTAGGCAGGGAGGCAGGCAGAGAGAGAGGAGGAAGCAGGCTCCCTGCTGAGCAGAAAGCCCGATGCAGGGCTCGATGCAGGGCTCGATCCCAGGACTCTGGGATCATGACCTGAGCTGAAGGCAGAGGCTTAACCCACTGAGCCACCCAGGCGCCCCGGGAGCAAGAGTCTTAAGTAGAATCTGCACTGAGCATGGAGCTTGACTTAGGGCACGATCTCACAAACCTAGATCACAACCTGAGCTCAAACAAAGAGTGGGATGCTTAATTGACTGCGCCACCCAGGCGCCCCTCATTATACTGTATTTTTTATTTCAAATTCCAATTTTTATTGCCAGTATAAAAGGAAGAAATTGGCTTTTATATATTAACCTTATATCCTGTGACCTTGCTATACTTGGTCATTATCTCCAGGAGTTTTTGTGTATTGTTTACATTTTCTGTATAGACAATCATGTTATCTGTGAATGAAGAAAGCTTTATTTCTTCATTCCCAAGATATATCCTTTTTATTTCTTTTTCTTGTCTTACTACATTACCTGGGTTCCAGTACAGTGTTGAATAAGAGTGGTGAAATGACACATCTTTGCCTTGTTCTTGACTGTAAGGAGAAAGCTTCAGGTTATCACCATTATATTTATTAGCTGTGGGTTTTATGTAACTGTTCTTTATTAAGTTGAGGTAATTCCCTTCTGTTTCTAATTTGCTGAGGATTTTCACCATGAATAGTTGCTAAAATTTATCAAAATTTTATTTTTCATCTCTTGATATGATGTACTCTTCTTTTTATTTTAAATTCCAGTTAGTTGATATACTGTAATACTATTACAGTATACTGTTAGTTGACATTACATAATGTAATACTAGTTTCAAATGTATAAAATAGTGATTTGACACTTCCATGCAACACCCTGTGCTCATCATGACAGGTGCACTCCTTCATTCCCATCACCTGTTTAACCCATCCCCTACCCACCTCTGCTCTGATAACCATCAGTTTATTCTTTATAGTTAAGAGTCTGTTTCTTGGTTTGCCTCTCTTTTTCCCCTATACTCATTTGTTTTGTTTCTTAAATTCCACATATGGGTGAGATCATATGGCATTGGTCTTTCTCTGACTGACTTATTTTGCTTAGCATAATACTCTTTAGTTCCTTTATTGTGCTCATATGATGAGATTTTTGAATGTTGAACCAACCTTGCAAACTGGATAAATTCCACTTAGTTGTGGTTTATAATATATGTAATATTGGATTCAATTTGCCAGTATTTCATTGAGGATTGTAGCATCTATGTTCATGAGAGATATTGGTCTATAGTTGCTTTTTTTTTTTTTTAATACAATGTCTTTATCTGATTTTTCTAGTAAGATAATGCTGCATTCATGAAATGAGTTGGGAAGTGTTTCCCTTGCATGTTATTGTTTGATTTTTGTTTGAGATGTGTTTGTGGTCCAGATCTAAGATCTAGGAAGAACTATCACTGTAGTGCTATATATTGGATTACAAAGTAGTTTGATTTGTGTGTGTGGGAGGGTACCTTTAGGTGATATTCTCCATGGAAATTTGGTATGTGATCTTATTATTTCTCCAGTGTGTCATGTTGGCTTCCAAGTAGTTTCACAGACTCTGAATTTGGAGGTACATGACAGGACAGATTCAAATGAATAACTCCCAGAAGGAAAGAAGACAGTAGGCAGTGCCTCCCATTTAGATGCATTGGGATTTAGGATCAAAGTGTAATATCTAGCAACAGGTGCACAACAGAAGAGCAGACAGAGATAGAGCATCCACAGCAGGAAGAGTTGATGAAGAAACATCTTAAATGTGGACGTTATACTGTTTTCATTATTGTATTTCCCACAACTTTTTTTTTTTTGTACTTTGCCTCCTACAGCTATATTAAAAGCACAGCTCAAGACAGACTTGCTAATGAATAATATAAAGACATTGAGAAAATACAGAGATAGTCTTGATGGAAGACAAGAATAGCAACTGAACATGGCTAACATGTAAAGGCTTTAGTTTCAGAAAGATATTCACATAACCCCTAAGATTTATTTATGCTTATGTACACAAGATTCCTAGACATGTGCTTTGAGTACACAGAAATGTAAATATACTCACTTTTACTGATAAAGAAATTTGCTGTGGCAAGTACATTTATTTAATGACTGCAACAATTGAGAGAGATGTCAAGCAGCAATTTATGTATTTCAATAAAGTGATGTTCTTAAGAAAAAATATAGAAAAGCAGAAAAATCATATCATAGGAAAGCAATAGAATGTTGACAATAGTTTATTTAGCTGCAAAGAGGAGAAAACATGGGGAAACACATCCAGGCAGATGTGTAAAAGTCTGTCCCAGCAGTAAGTAGGAAGTTATATTGGCTTTAAATATTCCATCAATCATAGGGTATGGTATGGTTGGGCATGAGAATGGCCACTGAAACCTGACATCATCTAAGCATTAGAACAATTCCACTGTATATAGTACAAAAAAAGATCATAGCTCTGATATACTATAGCATCAAAAGAATAAAATGGGAATAAATTTAACAAAAGAACTGCAGAACTTATACTCAAAAACTCCAAAACATGGTAACAGCTTTGTGATGAGAACAGCAACATGGGGATGAGGCAACTAGAGATAGGGTGAATGGAACTAAATGTTAAGCTCACAAATATATGCCACAGAAAAATCCCTTCTTCCCCCAAGCTATTTTTTCCATTGTTTTTCAAAGGCCATTAAAATGAACAGCAGGTTGTAATGAAAATTTCATTAAGCCCCAGCTAAATCATTATGAGGGTGCCATATTCATGCCTTTGCTTCTCTCATTGAGGGGGGAAAGCAGATTCAGTAGAAAATCTTTATTATTTCCAACCTTATCCCTGCCAACAGCAAACTAACAAAAATTCAGAAGTTAGAAGAGAATGGTGTGTCATACAAAAGGAGGCCACTGAGGTGCAATGGTTAGAAAGAAAATTAGATTTGCTTATGAGTTGAAGAAAAAAATGGCTCTTTTATTCCAACCAGTTTAGTTTTTCAAGCAATTAAGATATTTCAGAAGTTATAAATAGGAGAAAAATATATTAATGCATTTTTGTTTGTATCTTTTTCCTCCATCAGAATTGTTGCCTGTCGTTATTCAAAAAAGTCTGGCATGAAAGACTCATTTGTCCAGTGTCTCTTAACTGACATGGAATGCCAAACTTCATAGTAAATTCACAGCTCAAAATATCTGCCCTATGCAATCTAGTTACATTATACTTGGTAATAGGGAAGCTCTATCAGTTAGTCTTTAAGTAACTTATCAGAGACTAAGAATAACAACAAGTTTTAAGATTACAGTATGGGACATGTAATGCCTGCATCAAAACATTGATTAAATAATGATGTATTAGTGGGGGAAATGTAACGTATATTAAGTGCATCTCATGTGTGAACTGTAGTGTTACATAATTTATATGAAACACTTCATTTAATCTCTACATAAACCTTATAGCCAAGGCTGCTATGTATAGCCGTCCCAATTTCAGGAAGTGCCACTCACATGAACTAAATATTCTTATTCTTATCATCTCCATTTTCAGATGAGAAAACATGATTAAATATGTCACAGTGTGACTAAGTGTCAGGGTCATTATTCAAACTGAAGTCAAACTAAACTATAATCCATGCTGTTAACCACTAGTTACACTGTTTCTTCCAATTAGGAATTTGCCAGTAATGGTTTAATGTTACTCATCAGCCCATGTGTGCCTAAATTCCTTTGTAATATGAAACAATAAAGTAGCACTTAATAATTACCTGCCAAAGGAAGTTCCTGATGCCTCAGTGCTGATCACATTTCCAGAAAGTTTTAATTGAAAATCAGCTCATTTTGAACTGTTTTGAATTTAAAGTGCGAAAGAAAGAAGGAAGGAAGGAAAGCAGGCAGGCAGGAAGGAAGGAAGGAAGGAAGGAAGCGTGCCTTGGAGAGTATCTTAATAAAAACTTGGTTTAGATTTTATTATGTTGGGAGCAAAATAGTTGTTGAATAACAGAAGTTCAGAATTGGAATGAAATGTGGAAATATTTTGGGCTCTATCCCCATTTTTTTTTTTAAGATTATATTTATTCACTTGACAGACAGAGATCACAAGTAGGCAGAGAGGCAGGCAGAGAGAGAGGAGGAAGCGGGCTCCATGCTGAGCAGAGAGCCCCATGCGGGACTTGATCCCAGGACCCTGAGATCATGACCTGAGCCGAAGGCAGAGAGGCCTTACCCACTGAGCCACCCAGGTGCCCCTCTATCCCCATTTTTGAGAGAGACAGGGACAGAGAGAGAGAGAGTGAGCGAGTCTGAGACTGACGGTGGCAGAGATGGGCCTGCAATCCCACAGCAGTCGGTGTTAAAGCCAAATAAGAATCCAGCCCATAGCTTAAAGGCACAGGTTCCTTTGTTTTCTTGTTCAGTTGCAACAGACATTCAGACATTCTTTTTTCTCTTTTTCTTGGTCTATTTGAAACAATGTCACCTTACCCTTGGTTTTGAAGGGTATTTCACTGTTCCTTAAATTTGATTGAATCTAAGGCAACCAGATATCTTAATTTACCTAATAAAGCCAAGATTGATAGGTATCCACAAATGTCTTGAGTTCCCAAGTTCCAGTAGCTAGTGATGACCTATAAATACAGATCATCATTTAAGTATAGTGAGTCAGGCTCAGACCTTAACTTGATTTTCATTCAAATTTTGGGTTATTAACTGCACAGGTACGAATAACTTTTACCTTGATGAGACTTTAAATACCTAACTTACAATTGTTTTAAAAACAAACATTATAACAGGCCTCTTATTTTAACTTTTCTATATTAACATCAACGTTGAGTTCTGCATCTCTTTGCAATGGCCATTTCAATTTATAGGGAAATTTACATCTGTTCCTTCTAGAAACACAACAGACAAAACTTGCTTTTTCTTGATTCCCATCACCTTTATGTATAATTCTGTTTCTCTTCTCTCCAAGTCTCAGTTGTTAGAAAGAGTACTCACTTGCTTTAGCTTTGTCATTTTTTATTAAGTACTGTTATTTGCCTCCATTGTTACCCTTACTCTACTGTATAATTGCCCATATATTTGTCAGTTCGTCCCCTACATTAACTCCTTAAAAGTGAGGGTAGTGTACATAGTAAATATTCAAAATATTTGTTGGAAGGATGCTTTTACTTCCTGAGTGTGACCCCATAGATGTCTTGGGGATGAGAGGAAAAGACCTTAACAAAGATAGGACTCTTATTTCAGATATTGTGTGAGCTACTTCATTTAATCCTCAAAAATGCTGAGGTTAACATCAGGCTTAGTAATTTGTTTGTTTATTTATTTATTTATTGAGAGAGAGAGGGAGAGGAGGGGAGGGGAGGAGAGGCAGAAGGAGAGGGAAAGAGAATCTTAAGCAGCCTCCACTCTTGGTATGGAGCCTGACATGGGGCTCCATCCCAGCTCTGAGATCATGAGCTGAACTGAAATCAAGAATCAGATACTTAACCTCCTGAGCCACACAGGAGCTCCCAGAAGTTCAGCACTTTGCTTATTTTCTTATTATATGGAGGAACTAGAATTGAAACAAAATTACTGTCCTTTACCGAACTACTTGGCATTGAATATAAGACCATATATAATCTGTCCAAACCCCTTTTTCCCCTTAATGTTATTTTCTCCACTTTTCTAAGGTATGTTCTTGTGCTCTCTTACCAAACTGCATGCGGTTCTCTCAATACTGTATTTTTAATACTACTTTATTTTTGCATATGTGGCTTCTGCTGCTGAGAGTGTCATTCCCCGTCTTAGCTACCCAGTATATTTTTATTCACCTTTAAGACTCAATACCTTCTCTGAACACCTTTGTCAGAATTTGGCTTAGCCTACACTATTAGCATTAAGTAACCTCTATTAGTTCTTACCTCATTATCACTATTGTTTACTTCCCTCCTGTCTTCCACAAAGTATGTGAATGAAGAGTCCTTAGTTTAATTACCCGTGCCTGTCTGTTTCTTAATAATGGGCTTGACACATAATAGGTGACTGTTTATCTTACTGTGTAGGACAGTTAACTACTAATTGACATATTGTAACCTTCACTAACTAACCCTCCCCTAAAAATTGAGGGGGTTTTGGCTTCATTTGTCTTTTTCTTCAGCTTTGACATTCTCTTTTCTTCATATCTTACTCGGACTCTACTTTGGCCTCCCTCTCTATTTATTTCATCATCCTGTCTTCTCCAAACTTCTCATTATTTAATTTTTGATATCTTTACTTTCCGTTCTTTCTGTGACTTAGAGATTAAAGTTTTGTCTTTTTTTATTTTATTAACACATGATGTATTATTTGCTTCAGGGATACAGGTCTGTGGTTCATCAGGCTTGCACATTTCACTGCACTCCCCACAGCACATACCCTCCCCAATGTCTATCACTCAGCCACCCTCTCCCTCTGAAGTTTTGTCTTATGTCACAAAACTGGATATTATAAAATCCAGGATAGAAAACTAACATATACACAGAATGAAAACTTTATATTCACATTATTCTTTTAAATGACTCTAATATTTCACATTTCTCTAAGGAAATATGTTGGTGTTATTTATGCATTAGTGGCCATAGACAGTAATTCTCTCCCACTCCTGTAGGCAAAGTGAAAAGTGAATTGGATTGATCTATGAGTAATTTTCCAAAATTCAAAGCTAAAA
>ML101208.1:67951-89329 GCA_003697995.1 Taxidea taxus jeffersonii | reverse complement strand
AATGGCACTGATATATATAAAAGCTGATTTTATAGATTTACTAGCTTTACTTATAATTAGTATTTTCAAAATTTCTAAAGAAATGAAAAATAGACCACATAACTTGCTGAAAATATTATTATATTATATATATATTATAATATTATAAGACATCTTTTTAATAAGACATTTTTAACATGAAAAAATATGGGAACCATTTAAAAGTTTCTTAATAGCACACACACACAAATCAAGGGAGCATGCAACAACCATGCTCATCATTACAAAAATAATCATTCTTTGTGCAGAAGTCACGTTAAAATAGTTTTTGGCTATAGTTAAGTGAAAAATATGGAAGTCTTCTAGGCATTTTCTTTGTTACTCAGATGCAAGTTTTTCAAAGTAAAATTCCATAGTAATATTGTCTCATGGGGCATTGTCCCCCACCTGACCATCCATCTCTGAGTCTCAACAAAAATGCATTCCTTGGTTATATAATTTGGGGAAATAATGTATGCTCGATTATCCTCCAGGAGGGTTGAAAAATATTTAAAGACTGGAAAAGTCTTGCAGTAAAGAGATATCTTTAACTTTGTTTACCCCAGTGTTTCTGAAACATATGTAACCATAGAAATGAAAAGCAAGAAAAATAACAGTAAATAAATATTTATTAATATCCCAGGGAACTATTTTTCTCAGGAAAACTTCCGGGAAATACTGCAGAATATCATTGGAAACCTTGAAGTTTGCAATTATTAAAAAGAAGAACATCAGAATTGGTGCATTGTTAGATTTTTCCCTCCGAGTTTTCTCCAGGTGGCCATCAAACACAAAGGAGTTATAAAAATACTCCATTGTTATCTAAAAGCTCTGTTCCACTTAATTAGTTTGAAACTTTCTGTATTTTTTGAAACAATAAAAATTTTAAATGAGGATAAAATCTATGGTGTAATTTTTAAAAAATCACATCATGCCATAGCTGCAAAGAGGAAGGAAGACCCTTGTCTGTGTTTCCTTTTTATCTTCTTTCTCTCTGACCCAGAGGTACCCTTTTCACTGCTTTGAGGTGGAAAATGTTATAGAAAAAGAAAAAGAAGACCGAAGACAAATACTACAGCTTTATAATTTTCATAATGGCTACATGAGAAACTCACAAATCAAGTCCACAATAAAAAATATATATATATTGGAACTTAAACATTCAATTATTATTTTGTTTTATTATTTTTAAAAGATTTTATTTATTTATTTATTTATTTATTTAGAGCCCACATTGCACATGCAAGGAGCATGAACTGAGGGAGGGACAGAGGGAGAGGAAGAGGAAGAGAAGAAGACTCCCCACTAAGTGTGGATCCTGTCCTGGGGCTTGATCCCATGACCCTGAAATTATGACCTGAGCCAAAATCAAGAGGTGGTCACTTACCCGACTGAGCCATCCAGATGTCTCAATTATATTTATTTTAGATACCTCCACCAAGTGTTTGCAAAATTGCTTCTACTTTTTGTCTATTTGTTTTACAAAATGGTACTATTGGGTGTTGTTATTATTGTGTTGCTTTAAGAACATATGCCAATTGAGGATTTGTATCCTGCTCTTGCTGGAGTCTGCTTATGCCCTACAGGTCTCACCGCACCAACCCAGGAGATGTCAGTGAAATAGTGATGAACTCCACATGTGATAGAGAGAATATTGTATTTACTGATCTGAGTAATGATTACTCGAGTGTTCACTATAAGTAATTTTTAAGTTGCATACTTTTTTACACGTTTGAAAAAAAAGGTTAAAAAGGAAGTTAAGTGGGTATGTAGTAAGATTCATGTAGAGTGTACCCATAAGTGCTGTTTAATCTTGTGCTAGTCTAAGAAAAGCAGAACACAGTTGTTCATATTACCCAGTCTCTCAGCTAGGGAGGTATTCAGTTAGAGGTACAGTATAGCTCTAACCAGAAATTAAGTATGTTTGTTGTTTGCAACACTCTTTGTGTCATATTCTTGGGGCCATTGCCATATATTAAAAAATAATATATAACATTATATATATTACATATATTGTATTATATTACTGTATATGTATGATACATATATATAATTTAATCACCCAAAGGAATATTAAAAGACAATAAAATTAATTCTCTTATAATAAAATAACCTCTCTTGGGGCTCCTGGGTGGCTCAGTGGGTTAAAGCCTCTGCCTTCGGCTTGGGTTATGATCCCAGGATCCTGGGATCGAGCCCTGCATCGGGGTCTCTGCCCAGCGGGAAGCCTGCTTCTCTTCCTCTCTCTCTCTCTCTGCCTGCCTCTCTGACTACTTGTGATCTCTGTCTGTTAAAATGAATAAAATAAAATCTTTAAAATAGAAAAAATAAAAAATAAAATAAAATAACCTCTCTTGTAAAAAAAAATAATGTGAATGAATCTTAGAATTATAACATAGAGTAGGTTTACAAACAGTACAGTATTATTTTATAAAACTCATATCAAGCAAAACTAGACAATATAATGTATAGCTACACATGCATGATACCTATACATATATGCTTATATAAAACTAAAAATTGATTTAAAAAATCTAAAGAATGAGGGGTGCCTGGGTGGCTCACTGGGTTAAAGCCTCTGCCTTTGGCTCAGGTCATGATCCCAGAGCCCTGAATCAGGCTCTCTGCTCAGTGGGGAGCCTGCTTCCCCCTCTGTCTCTCTGCCTGCCTCTCTGCCTACTTGTGATCTCTGTCTGTCAAATAAATAAACAAAATATTTTTTAAAAATATAAAGAATGAATGCAGAATTCAGGCTAGTTGTTACTTTGATAATGGGAAATTAAGTGAATGGAATAAAGAACACAAGTAAAATGGCAAAGATTTTGAGGATATTTTAGTTCTTGAGTAGACGGTGGATTTGTAGGTGTTTTCTGCTACAGTGTATCATAGATTACATGTGATTATATATAATATATGAATTATAAATTATATATTTACACGCATGTACAAATTTACGTATTTATGCAAATGACACAATTTACATGTGTTTATATAATTTACATCATTCCTCACCATGTAGGAAAGAAGTTTGCCTGTATTAAATATTTATGTTGAAAGTTAAAAAAATCTGCAAAACTAACAATATATTTCTTAGTGAAGGACACTGTATAGCAACAAAGAATGTCCTCCATTCAGTTGTGTCATGTCAGTTCTAATCAGTATCACTGAGCATTATGTGTATGTCACAAAAAAATCACCAGCACCAGTATAATTCCTAATGAAATCATTTATCATCACAGAAACAATGCTTAGTTCAGTGCCAAATTGCTTATTTAATGGGTGAGAAAATGGACTATAGCATTTTAGTTAAGTAGCAGCTATTAGTGAGCTGAATTTAGACAATTGTACACAAAATAGGCAAAGACATACCAGAATGGCATGCAATGGCTTTATAATATAAAGAAGTAATGTTTTTCTAATATTGGAAAACAAAACTGTAATGCAGCTTGTTATGCAGAAATCAGATATGCCCTTTTTAATCTACCAAAGGTATTGATATTCCTTCCTCAAAGCAGTCTTTAATAGTGTGTTCTCTAAACCTTTATTATTACAGCTGTTATCCAAATGAGCATTTTCCTAAGTTTTCTATTGGAAGAGACCTCTTGGTAATGGACCTTTTTGGCAAAACTCACACATATGAAACAAAATCCTGCTAGCAAATTCCTTTAAAAGGCCCAATAAACAGTTTATTTCAAAATAAAAATCAATTTGCTCTTACACACAAAAATCAACAGGTAAATACTGAGTGCTTTCACACTATTAGTGGAATATGTGCATATAATTCCACACAATAATAAATAAAAAATCATTTGATGAGGGTTTCATTCTCCCTGATCAACCTTAATGATATCTTGGTAGCCATTAATGGAAAAAAACAATAGGAATTATAGTATTGCTTATTTTGAACATTAACATTTATTAAGGAATACCAAGTGGGAAAATTAAAGGAGCAAAATATGGAGAAATATTTCATGACAATAAAGTTTAAAGGAATCTAAAGTGGAATAATGATACCATTTTTTCTATTAGAAAAATTGTAACATGACATAGCCATGATTGCTGTGAGTCTATTGAAATTGGCATTATTTGCATTGCTTGTAACTATGTAGCTTGAAGCCATAATTTTGGAAAAAGTATAGAACTTAAAGTTTTCATAATTTTAGTTTATGTTAAAAAATCAGTCCAAAATGTAAATGAAACACACAGAGAAATTCACCACATTAATGATTATAATATAAAAAATGAAATAGAAATTATGACCTGAATATCCATGCTCTCTGGAATATAATGAAAGCACTATGGTAATAAAACACTATGTAGAAATATATAAATATTTGTTGTAAATCAAATTTTTACATTACAGATTGCAAGTTTTGAGAAAGTAGGTAAAATGAATATGTAAAAAACAGGTTTGATGGAAGTAAGGCAAAAATAAATAGTGTTTGTGTAATTAGTTTGCATATTTCTTATTTTTAGAATTTCTTAAATATTAAGTTATTAAATTATTTTTATTCAAATTCCTTAAAAGTTTACTGAAAACTAATTACAAGCATGTTCCCCATAAGATGAGCTCTAATAAGATGCCCATTTATTGCATCAAATTAAAAAACAGTGAAAGTATTACACTATTTCCTAATTTCCTGTCCCTTAAAGAATATTTCCATGTCATTGCATTTTTACCTAAAGCATTGAAAAATATAATCAAATGTGTTTTCTTGATTTTCATCAATGACTAAAATGAATTACTGATAGTTAATACCTATAATGTGGCTATGTTCACAAAAGAAATTTGAAGACACGGGCTAATAATTTCATAAAGGCCAAACCAACGGGAAGGCAACTAGACGGAGCATAAAGTGTCTCCTGAGGGAGCTGTGTCAAGAATGTGAGTGGGTCTTTGCCGTCACTGTGGCAAATTTACAAGCACTTGTCCTTGCCCCTCAGACAGCAACTGCATTTTGTTCATCTTTGTAGTCACAGCTCCTGGCAGAGTCATTGGCATAGAGTAAGCATTCATAAATATTTGTTGAGTAAATGCTGAAAACTAAGTAATAAAACACCTGTGTTTTTTCAGTTGTTTTTTTTAATTTGATAGACCTATAAACTTTCAACAAACATTTCCAGCTTGCTTTTTGTCCCAGTATAATTACTATTTCAGCTTCCTTTCTCTCCCAAATGTGTCCTTCCTGGGTTGTAGATTATACTAATAGACTTTAAGGCTGTCTGGAAGTAGGGAGTGAGGTGCACAAGGTTTTTTTGACAAACCCTGAAGTTTCTGTGCAGTTCTGTCTTACCTCAATGAAAAGTGTGAGGGTAAATGATGTTAAAAAGCACAGAGGTTGGGGCACCTGGGTGGCTCAGTCGGTTAAGCCTCTGCCTTCGGCTGGGGTCATAATCCCAGGGTCCTGGGATCGAGCCCCACATCAGGCTCTCTGCTCAGCGGGGAGCCTGCTCCCCGACCCCTCCGCCTCTGCCTGCCTCTCTGCCTAATTGTGATCTCAGTCTGTCAATAAATAAATAAAATCTTAAAAAAAAAAAAAAAAAGCACAGAGGTGACATATTATATTTGTCTTAAAAAATAATTCTGGAGGCAGTACAGAAGATGAATTATAGCAAGGAGAAAGTTGCCTTAGGGATTCTAATTAGGAGGACAATCCAATTACCTAGATAGGGCTTTTTAGGACCTTGGATCACAGAGATGGGACCATATTTAAGTAAGTTACTTTTTGCCTTATACATTTCATCAATTTTTGCAAAACCAAAGGTCTCTGGTTCTTTGCTGACTGTACTTAACAGAACATATGTTTAAATGTCTGCTGTTAAAAATATTATTTTACAAAATTTTTATATGTTTCATACCATCTTTTTACATATAAAATGATTATTTTGGTAACTTTTTATCAGATGAGAAAAACTGTTTCTAATTACTTTTCTCATTCTGTTCATGGCATTTAGAACAGCTTTATAACATAAATGAGGAGAAATAGTGAAAACATATTTAAAAACTTTAGCAAGAAGGCAGTTATAATTTCACTTCTACTAAAAGTCACTTTTCAAATGATGATTTTACACAGGAGGACTAGAGTGAAATCACATCTGACCCATTTAATAAAAAAGTTCAGTAAGTTCAATTAGAAAATTCTTTTTTTTCTTTTTTTAGATCAGTTTAGTCAGAGCATCAATCAGTAGAACATTTGCAAATAGCAAAAGCTTCCTGCAAATGGGCAGGCTACTTCCTCTGAAATAAGTCAGGCTAAATTGTATGTGTTGCCAAAATTTTTCTTTCTATATACAAGTTAGATATAAGGTATATGAGGAGAAATGCTCAATAACTATAGGTAAGAGTTGAATCCTCCAAACGTATGGAATATTCAGTTTATATTGTTTACATAGGTAACATATATAGCAGGTAGATACATGTGCACACACCATTTTATATTTCTTGTAAAGCAGAGCTCATGATAAACTACGCATACAGACTTTCAATTGAATCACGTAGTAGGAAAATCTGGAATATATGCTTAGAAATTTAAAATAGTCCACACACTTCCACAGTATTTTTTAAAGTTTGCAGCAGTGTAGCCACCTTTGTAATTGGGCATCATGGGAGAAAGTCTTTTTCGATTATATCTCATTACAGTTTTTCCTTTTAAAGGAAGTACTGAGCAGCAGTTATAACTGTCTTCTCTGCCTCCTAGAGCCTCACGGTTAGGGAAGGAGACCTGGGGAGAACCCTTGCAAAATATTCAGATCTCAAAGCTGCCAGCACAAAATAGAATGAAAATGGTACTGTTGGAAGGCTCCCCTCCCCTCAGATTTCTAAATGAATCCAAGTGCATGTTTAACTCAATGGGAAAAGAGAGTGAAGGCATCCTAAAGTAACATTATGGACGGTCACTTTGAGGTGTGATTTAATTTGTTTAATGGCTCCACAATGTATTCCTCTGTCCCCACTGTGCATGGTTTTGGGAAAACAATATATACGTTGTATTGACTGCTTTGGAAATTTTCTAGATTAGGAGAATTTGTGGTTGCTTGCTCTGCAGAAAATGAGTGTTAATTTTTGAAGTTTAGTATTCTCTTAGGATGGGATGATTGTGAAAAGTTAGTATGTATTCTCCTCTTTCTTCTCTCAGTCTCTGAATATGAATACATTTTTCCCTTCCTGGAGCCTAGATTTAATAAGCTATAGAAAAGGACAGGGATGTTTTTGTCTTTATATATAAACAGATAAATACATACCTACAATAAAACAAAACACAAAAACAAAATAACAAAAAAAGAAAACATACAAATTATTTCAAGAAATGTTTCAAATATTACTCATTAAACAAATATCTTCTGAGCATAAACTCTGTATCTAATATCATGGTAAATTTAAGGATCATGTCCCACCATCACTCACAAAGAACTGTTCATGGGAATTCTCAGTTAGGTAGCTGGGTGGAATTACCTCTGAAAAGATTTCTTCTTTCTTTGATAGTGGTATCTTCTCAATCTTTGGAATTAAGACACTGCTTGATCTTCAGTTTTGTTTTGCAAACTTTTGTTGCAAAGGCAATTATAGTCCCAAAATTTGGTACAGTACCTGTAAATGCTTGGCAAAGTTGCTGGTTCCTAGCAGTTAATAAACAATGTTACTTTTCTTATCTCTGATGACTTTTTTCTACTGTGGTCAACTAGAAAAGAAAAAAGAAAGATCAGGTTTTATAGAAAGAAATCTAGGAGTCACCCCAGAGTTTCCTATAATTCCTGAGCTTATGAAAGTTGGGTAAACAGCTGCTTTCTAAAAAATAACTCTTCATGTTTCACAAACACATTTATCTTTATAACAGGGATAACAAACTCCGTTGCTCATAAAGACCAAGTTAGTAACCTGGGAATGAGTGGGAAAGGATTGGGTAAGAGTTGCAGAGCACATATGATCTATCTAGAAAGCAGCTGCCATTTGTCTCTAGGAGATTATAGCTGTGATAAGCAGGATGAAGATATCCATATTCCTATGTCCTAATTCCCAGAACCTCTTGAATATATTTTAGTATATAGCAAAGGAGAATTAAGTTAGCAAATGAAATTAAGATTGGTAATCAGCTGATATTTAAAGAGGGAGGTTATCCTGACTATCTGGGGGCAGGCCCAATGCACCTAAGCATCCTTGAATGTGGAAGAGAATGGCAGAAAAGTCAGTGTCACAGAGAGCAATATGAACAAGATGCCTCTGGCCAGTGGCTTTGAAGATGCAAGGGAGCAAGGTGATGCAGGCAGTCTCTGTTAAGTAGGAAAAGCAAGAATATAGACTCTTCCCTAGAGCCCAAAGAAAAGAATGCCACCAGTGACATCTTGATTTTATCCTAGTGAGACCCCTTTCAGACTTCAGATCTACAGAAGTTTGATACAATAAATGTGTCTTGTTCTAAGCCACTAAGTTTCTGGTAATCTGTTATAGTAGTAATAGAAAATTAATACAGTGTCCATGTGCACACAAGTGTTGGTCTTACTAGATCTAGTGTTTTAAAGAAAGCTTGAGATACAGATTCTTATACGAAAGCTTGTAGATTTTTAAACTTGATAATTAATTTGACTCTTACCATTAATTCTTCAGCTGTGTAGGGTCCATGAGAGATGCAGCATTCTGTTAGTTTATAATTTCTGATACATATATTTGTTGGTACAGACAGAAACATGATCTGGTACACAACAAAAAGAAAGAATAAAGTTGAAGAAAGCCATATGTTCTGTAGCCACCAGCCAAATACTACCAGGAACCCACCTATAGTCAAATAAAGTGGGGCTTTTTCCTAGTGCACCTAGGGAGATTGCACACAGTGAGGAACCATGAGGTGTCTCAGTATGAGGAGTTTGGAGGAGGAGTGGGGAGGAGCTTATTAAGAGAATTAAGCTTGTGTTAGGTGATTTTGGGGAGAAGGGGCCTGTCCCCAATTGTGTGATGTCAGAAAGTTGGGTCATTTGGTGATATTGACCATATCAAAATAGAGTATAGAAGAATGCTTAATACTCAGATACTCAGTACTAAGTACTAACTAAATACAGGTTAAGTATTTTTAAATTAATGATTAAATATGCTTGAGTTCTCTTTTAGTTTAACATTATTTTAAGATTATTTATCTTAGGGGCACCTGGGTGGCTCAGGGGGTTAAAGCCTCTGCTTTCGGCTCAGGTCATGATCTCAGGGTCCTGGGATGGAGCCCCACATCGGGCTCTCTGCTCAGCAGGGAACCTGCTGCTCCCTCTCTCTCTGCCTGCCTCTCTGCCTACTTGCGATCTCTGTCTGTCAAATAAATAAATAAAATCTTAAAAAAAAAAGATTATTTATCTTACATAAAGTTCATAGATTAAGATATTTTTACTAAAAATTCTCAGAAAATTCTCATAAGACCTTACATTTTATGAATTGATCATAAAACAAATTTGGCAGATATGGCAAAATGTACCTAAGCCTTCCAATCATTCTTTCCACATTGAGGGTATACTGCACATTGTGAAGGTGGGTAGAGGAACTATAGTTAGGGTGTTCATGTTCAAGTGATGAAAATGACTGACTCAATTTTAAATTCATTTCTAAATGCTGAGTATTAATCAAATATACACTGAATAGCATGTCAGATGCTGAGGATACAATATGTGGTGAACTATAGAACAATTAAATTCAAGCAAAAGGAATATAGAAGTCTATTAAAATTATGGTCTTGAGGCAGAAATCTGTGAGAAAAAAAGTAGATCACTAACTTAATACTTTTGACCGTTAATGTTATGTGTTGACTTAGCTTAGCCATAGTGCCCAGATACTTGATCACACCTTATTCTGGATGTTTCTGTGAGTGTGAGTTTTATTTGTTTTAGGGTTTTTTGTTTTTGCTATGAAATTAATCTTTAAATTGATGAACTCTAAGTAGAGCAGATCACCCCTCCATAATGTTAGTGGTCCTCATCCACTAAAGTGAAGGCCTTCAAAGAACAAAGACTGACCCTCTGCTGGACAAGAGGGATTTTGCTGGCTTATGGCATTCATTTTGAATTGCAACATCATTTTTCCCTGGGTCTCCAGGCTGCCACTTGCAGTCTATCATGCATGTTTTGGACTTGCAGCCTTCATGATCCTATGAGCCAATTCCTTAATGTAAATCTCTCTCTCTCTTTCGATATGTATATATATACACACACACACACACACACACACACACACACACACACACTTCCTATTGGTTCTGTTCCTCTGGAGAATGCTAACACAATGCTCAACATCAACTTTAAGTCTGTGTGTATGAAGGCTTGCCTATCTGAAAACTTTTCACTTGATTAGTTTTTATCAGTGTCCCCCTCTTTGCCATTTTCCACATACACTCACCCACCTGTGCAATCACACTGTTAATCTCCTGTTTACAGTGGCTTCTATTCAAGGTGAGGACTCTCCTTCTAGAATGAATAATAATAATAGAATTCTGAGATCTGCCCCTCCTTCCACCATTTTACTTATAAGCACTACATTCTTGCTTATGAAACTTCTACTGATTTTGTCTAAATTTAAAGTCCTCTCTTGCCTTTTAAATTTCAGTTTCAAAAAGTACACATTAAAATTTAGCTTTTCACATTTGCATGAAAATTCCCTTCTGCCACAATGGTATAATGCTGTGGTCAATTTCATCCATTGTGCTGGGCACTCAGTGGGATGTATTTACTCTCGAAATTCAAGTCCTTCATATCTGGGAAATTATCTGCTATGTTTCCATTGATAATTTTCTTTCATCATCCTTTAATAATCAGCATCCCTTTTGTTTGAGATGCCAAAGGAGAACCTTATATTGAAACCCCTGGATTGGTCTTCTAATTTTCCAGTCTTTTCTGTCTATTTATTCTATTTTCTCTTTGTTCCTCTTTCTTTTTCAAGATTTTCTCAACTTTATCTTCCAATATTTCTATTGCATTTTTCATTTCTACTCTAAAATTTCTTCAATTATTTTTGTTGTTCTCTGGTATTACCATAGGATCTTTTTCTTATTATTTTTATGGATTCAGTGCCTTCTTATCTCTTTGAGAATTATAATAGCAGTTTTATTTTTTCCATAATATTCCTTTTTCACTAAGCTCTTTATCTTTTTTATGTTGTCCCCATCTGGGCTCATAAGACAGTAATATTAATTGGTGACATTGCTATAATGCTAAGACCTTCTCTTCTGTTACTCTTTCATGTAGGAAGCTTATAATCTTTTATGTAGGAAGCTTAAGTAGGAAGCATATAATCTTCATTTTAGAGAAAAGGAAAATTCTGTATATTTCCCATGGTACCATGTAGTTAATGGTGAAGTTGTGATTTTATTTTATTTTTTTTTTAATTTTTTTTTAAGATTTTATTTATTTATTAGTTAGAGAGAGAGAGAGATCGAGCACAGGCAGACAGAGAGGCAGGCAGAGGCAGAGGGAGAAGCAGGCTCCCTGCCGAGCAAGGAGCCTGATGTGGGACTCGATCCCAGGATGCTGGGATCATGACCTGAGCTGAAGGCAGCCGCCCAACCAACTGAGCCACCCAGGCGTCCCTGAAGTTGTGATTTTAATCCAGACGGTCTAGATCTGAAGTCTAGAGTCTTAACCATTATGACATGTTATCTCTCAGATGAGAGGTAATACATGGTATGTACTACATAAAGGAGTATCTAAAATTCTGTTTGGAATCTTGGGTATGTGGGTAGGGCTGGTCAATTTGAGCTTCCCTGTAGGATCATCTGAGGGCCATTTATCCTTCTCTGTAGGATCATCTGAGACCATTTATTTGAAAACTCAAATGCCAATGTTTTTAGATCTTTTCCCTAGAGATAGAAAACTCAAATATCTTCTCTCTGTTGTAAGACTCCAGCTCTGTCAGTGTTCTGGGAGCAGAGCCAAGTTCAGCATTTAGCATTCTTTTGGTAAAACCAGGGGTCTCTTTAATGGGTCACTAAGCAAAGTTTGAGACTAAGGTAGTAAAACAAAATAAAGTGATCTTATGCACCATTTCTTTGTTTCTCTCTTACCAAAATTCTGTTTCTTTCATCTTCTGCACCTGTGTTATATTCTCAACTTATTTTGACAGGCTTTAGTCTCACAACTTCTTTGAAAGAAAGGCCTTTCTTAAGGCCACTAGAACATTACCAATGTCCATGGTACCTTTTTTCCTATCTCCTCTACTCTCGCTCATTTTACATAGCTGGAAATCTCTTCTTTCTTGCAATTCATTTTCTTTTTTTTTTTTCCCTATAACAACACATTTTTCTTATTTTCTTGTGTATTTAGAAAACTTTTCAGATCAGTCATGTTTTTTATTTTAAGTTTTATGATACTGTGACATCTTAGGACCTTTCTGATTCAGGAGAGAATGGCTCTTCTCAGGGCCAGCAAATTCCTAAAGATAGCAAATGACTCCTCTGTTAGTGCTCCTTTCATAAACCAACCAATCCAAAGCTCATATCCCCAACTAGTTCAGGCTCCCGCAGAGCTCTTACACTCAAATCAAATAACCTCTCCCCCAAATACCCCACGGCCAAATATCAGACAATCTTACGTGCCAAAATTATTCAAACCAGCCATTGTTAAGCCTGCTTACTTTGACACTCCTTTCTTCCAGCAAAACCCACCTGCCTTAGCTCAGCTTTTCCTCCAGTCTACCTTCTGACCAACCTTCCTCCCCATGTGGCTCTGCATGGTTGCTATGCCTCCTGTTTCTGGGGATCTGTAAGTTTTCTTTCATGACAGTCATTTGTGTCTGCATGTTGTACTATAGCTGATTAAAATAAATCCTGGTACATTTTTAAATGTCTGCTCAAGCAGTAAATGTTGGCATGACTTCAAGATTCTTCCTGAAATTTTGTCTCTTCTCCCTCAACTTCTAATTTCCATGTAATTGCATCTTTACTCTAGACTTAGCCAAATGTTTTTCTCCATTCTAGATGCACCCCCCCATCAGAGCTTGTCTCCAATTATTCAGTTAACAATTTCATTTGTAATTCTACTAGGAATTTGACAGATAACATGGCCAAAAATTCTTGATTTTCCGTGAAATGTATTCTTCTTCTAAAGTTTCCTTAGTAAATTTTACACATAGTAAATTTTCCTTAGTAAAACTTATACTTTAGTTGGTCAACTGAAAACCTTGAAAACCTTGCCATTATTCCAGAACATTTTCCTTTCCTTATCTCTCAGTCTTCTCCATCTTTACTGTTACCACTCAAGTCTAAAATCACGCCCATCTAAACTGCTTCAGTAGCAGCCAGAATGAACTTATAATTCAGACCATGGTACTTTCCTGCTTCTAAATGTACATCATACATTGAAGACAATAGAGATAAACCAAGTTGTATGCCAGTGCCTTCTAGGATTTCCATTATCTAGTTCTTGCCACTTGTCTTTCTTTCTTTAAAGACATACTGAGTTCTAGCTACACAGGCTTTCTTGCTACTATACATACATGCCAGGCCCAGCTTGCTGCTTTGTCTGTAACTACTCCTTGTAAAGTTTTATATGGCTTTTTCTGCTTGATCAGACAAATCTTAGGCTAATCTAAGCCCTTTAAAAGTCTCTCCTCTGACCACTTTGTTTTTTTTCTTTATATCACTTGTTATTTTCAGAAATGTTTTAACTTGCATACCTGACTAGTATCCATGGAACTCAATATAATTTAAGTCACTCATGAACTGAGATTTTATTTTAACCCTTATATTTCCTTTGTATGGAACAATGACGTATAATAAATTTTTGGACTCTGAATGAAGAAACTATAAATACACTGAACCAGCTTCAAAAGTAGCCAGAATTCAATAAATTTAAACCTTAAATTGTGTATGCATTTTGGTTTGGCATATTTATTGAGATTGAAGCATTTTTTAATGCCCATGCCTTGTCTAACAATTTTAGTATACTGGCATTTTCTGACATTTGAAAATTCCTTTTCAATTTTCTCAAATTCATTCAATCCTGAAACAGCAAGCCCAGTATATTTGCTTTATGATTCTATGATTTCTTTCTTATTCACTGAACCATTTTTCTCTCATGCCATGCTTGTCTTGAATATGACAGTTTTAGGGAGATAGTGGAAGTTTTAGAAAGTCGTAACTGTTAATAGATATTTAAAACATATCATTTAATGTTACAGACTAATGACTATAGAAAGCAGAACATGAGCACACAAAGTTTTTAACAGTGATTTTTCAAATTCTAATCTTTTAAATTAATGTTTTCCTCTGGTTTCAGTATGGAAGGACTGATATTAAGACTGTTATATTTGGAATAGATTCAGGGCAGTTTTTTTTTCCTTAAGGCATTTTGGGATACAGAATGAAAACAAAATAATTACTATTTGTATTAAAATAGAACACCTATAAATATATTATTTAACTTAACTTACACTTATTAACTTTAACTTAATTTAATTGTATAGTGAAGGTCATAAAACCTCCAAGTATTTAGACATATAGAGAGAAAGAGCTATTCTGCAATATAACAAAGTTTAGGGGACAATAGCATTTTGGGAAATCAGATGACTTATCCGGTGTGCAAAGCAATTTGAAATCTGAGTGCCACCTGGTGGCCATTCTGACCCTATAGGGGTGATGAGGCAGATACAGTTGGCACTAAGTAAGACCCTTAATTCATTTTTATGTATGTGTATATGTATGTATCCATACATGCATGTATGTTTAAAGAAATGATGGCATCTATATTTTTGCTTATTGTTTGTTTCATTACTATCTCTAAAATACAAATACAGATATAGAGCACTTGGAACATAGAAGAAGAAATTGTGGTAAAAATCTTTTAATATATCACTTCCTGTTTTGCTATCCATCCTAGCACTTTTTATCATTTACCACAGGAAATACAAATGTTAAAAACTCAACAAGAAGATCTATGTGCAAACTGCCTTCTGCAGTATCTCCTAAATGTTGGCTCACAACTTTATATTCTTTCTAAAATGGTCACATTCTAAAGGGTTATGGTTCTGAAAAGAGCCTCTGGGCCTAAAAGATATTAAGCTGAGAAGAAGAGCGGAACATTAATTGTGAACACTAACACAGCAGTTGCAGTGTGATTGCCACTATTCCAAGCACTTTGCATACATAGCTGTAATCCTGTCACTTGCCCAATAGCATAGCCACATTAATAAGCCCATTTTATAGGTGAAGAAAGTGAAGCCCCAATGGGATTAAATAAATTGCACAAGTCACACAGGGAATGCACGTTAGAGAGAGGTTTATGAATCTAAACAATGTCGTGCTAATGTCAAGCTATAGACCACTACACCACGGTGACTTTAAATTCCCTACTCTACTTCTTTCCTGCCTTCTGTGCTCCATTCACTCATTCACCACTCACTCTGTTAACTTACCAGACACTAAGGATTAGTCTGAAAAAGAGGATCTTGAAATTTTCCCCATTCATTGACAGGTCCAGACACGGACAGATTTTAATGAACCCAGCTATAGAATTAATTATCTAATACAGTACCTTCACTTATGAATAATTGCATTTTACCAGAAAATTCCTAAGAAAAGACTAAGTTTCTAATATTTTTAATTAAATGTATTTAGCAATCTGATTGTTTACACATTTTTAAGTGTATGCTTAATGACTATGCTCCCCAAATCAAAGTATTTAGACAGCTGCCTTCCATATATCTATTTTGCCCTCTATAAATCTGTTGGTTATTATTTTATTCACTCACCCATTCGTTGATTTATTCATTCAGTAAATAGTTTTCAACATCCATTATGAGATGTTGTAAACACTTCTCTGGGATACAAAACTAGACATGGTCCTCACATCATTTATGGTATTTTGTGGAAGACTGGTATTTATGCAGTAATGAGTTAGGTAAGGGTAAAATACTGATAAGTACTATAGAAAAAGAGAAGAACATTAGTCTATGAGAAGTTTTAAGTGGAGGATTCACATTTGTTTGAAAGATGAAAAAAGGAATCTCTACACAAGTGACCATTACATTGATTATCTGAAAGATAACTAGGAGTTAGCCATCTATGAATTGCTGTTTGTATAGTTCAAGCTCTTAATGAGAAATAACTGAATTTTAAATGGTTTTCCCATTTAGTTTTTCCCATTATAGTGCTGGTTCCTCAATGTGTGCTTCTTGGTGATGATATCAAAGCTTATATTAGTAATCTCTTGAAATTCATCAGTGATCCCCCTGCCAAGAGTGATGCACTAATATTCCATTCAGGAAACAACTGCCTGGATTTATCAGGGTCCAGCTACTAGATCTTAGGTTGAAATTACTCCAGGAGACTTGAAGATAGATATTGAATGTGGGACCTCAGGACCACTGAGCCTCAGTAACCCTCACAGCCATATAGATGTGTGATGAAAGAGATGATGATTGTAAAAATGCATTTGCCCTTTTATGAAACTCTTTGCTGAAGTTGCAGGCATGGCTGCTGAATGAAAATGTTAGATAGGATAATAAAGCAAGCCTTAGGGTTGTACCAATTCTCTTGACCCAAGGCTTATAAACCTGTAGCGTGTCACCCACAATATACCGAGTTTTAAATACTGTGACATAAAGAAACAAGTGCAGTATTTATCCAGGACACTATAGTATTGAGACAAAAATTTTACCCATTACACTATGAATAAGTCTTATAAAAATTGACTGTGTATTTTACTGAGGCCAGGCCATTACAGTTCAGAGAATCTATTAGTCTTTCTTCTTAGAGATACGACATTTACTCACCAAACAATTCCGCAAATGCCTTTCGGGTGGCATTTTAAGTTTAAAGCTCTTCAGAAATAAACTGAAGATATTTCTCTGGTATTAGTCAGGATCTCTCCATACCAAGACTTTTTTCCCCTTCTTCCTTCTTCCCTCCTTTCTTCTTTTCTTTCTCTCTCTCTCTCTCACTTTCTATCTTTTTTCTTTTCTTTCTGTTCTATGTTCATCCCTTAACCTAACTTTCACTGGATAAAATTTTCCCCTTATGTCTTTCATTTAGTCTCAATGAACTGATTGCATTTGCTAAACAGATGAAAGTCAAACATTAAACTAGGCCAAATTTTGGCTTAGAGTCCAGGAGAGCTCATTCAAGGAGGTAGCACACATTTTTATTTCTGTCCCAAAGCATCAGAAGTATCCATCCAGTACTCACAGTAGGAAAATATTATTCTACTGTACCAAGGCTAGCCTCAATACCCTAATTAAGTACAAATGTGAACAGTCTGACTTTAGAAAATGGACAGCTATTTGAATAATAGAACCCTTAGTAACCTCACCCTTACTCTCTCTCAGTCCTCCTCTCCTGGCCAACTCTGACTTATTCTTTATGTTCTATGGTTTCAACATCTCTTGTTCAGAAATGTCTTCTCAGCACCTCCCCCCACCCCACCCTGGCCTTCAGCATAGGGTCTCCCATTGTCTTTGTTCATAGCCTTCATTATTTTCTAAATTATATCCCTGGTGTCCATATTTCCTATTAGATTGAAAACTCTGTTAAGGCCTGGACTTTGGCTGACATGTATCCACTGCCCTATACTTATACTTATTATAGTGCCCCTTGACATAATAAGTGCTCAAAAAAGTCTGGCTGAATAGTTAAGTAAATGACTGTGTAAGTGAGTTGACATGGATACTGGAGAAATTCTTACTTCACTGAGGTTTGTCTTCTGTTTCTAGTTAGTACTTTTTTCATCAGTTGTTCTAATAGTTGGTGCCAAATATAGGCTTTCTTTCTGCCTCAGTCTGTCAGTATTTCTTTTTCTTTTGTCCTTTTTGAAAACTGCTCCTTTGGGAACTGAAAGATCATTTCTAAAAAATTGTAAATGATGGCTAATAATAGAGTGTTGGCTATATTATCAAAAGGATCACTGTCTTACAACAAAGGAATAATAGAATTTCAGGAACAACCTAGCAAAAGGGATCAGACAACTTTCAAACACTGGCCAAATTTAGCTAGACACCTGTTTTTGTAAATAAAGTTTTATTGGAACCTGGCCAGGCCCATGTGTGCATTTATGGCTGCTATAGCTGCTTTCATGCTATTATAGCACAGTTGAGTAGTTGCAACAAAGGAGTGTGGCCTGCAAAGCCCAGAATATTTACTATCTGGCTCTTTACAGAAAACAGCTTGCTCATCCCTAATAGAAGTTAAGAGAGTTTGGTTTGTTTTATCTAGCCTTGTGAAAATCCCTGTATCCATACCATTTAAATGATTCCCCACCTGCCTTCATAAAAGACTGGCTCTGAATGATGTAAAAAATATATATATTTGTATTTGCTATTCAGCTTTCAGATAGTTGAACGAAGGTAACATCCACAGGGAGGGATAATTAGTAGCTCATAATTAGTAGCCATTGTGAATTATATGGTAGATCTGAATGGAGAATACTGAAAATGAAATTTAGGATTTCAGGTAGGCTGTAAACAGTTTCAGTTTCAGTAAGTATCAAATAGGGGCTCTGTTTCACGGAATGAAATGTATGCCTTCAAGGGATTTGCCGAAATAACCTATACTCTTTTTTTTGCTCAGAATATATAACCTGTAATAAAGAACACCCAAGATAGCAGAAGCTGAGAATACTCTCCAACAACTTTTTATTAGATGGAATAATTAGGAAGCTTTGTCATCTTCCTGAATTTGCATTCCTTTGGGTACAGTCAGGGAGAGGAGTGAGAGGTCGATGCTTCTCCTCCATCTGTGTTTAAAAATTGTTCTAGATCTTATCAGTTTTTCAGACAGATCAGATTCAGAGCTCTTTGAAGAATAATCTTTTCTGTCTGAAAAAGGTGTCTGGTGTTGCTTTGTACAGCAACTAAGAGAATCTCATGGCTCCTCATTATGGTGGTGCATACAACCTTATAAACTATTATAGGCTACTTATCTTGTGTTGCTTTGATTATACTTTCCTTATTTTGATGAGTTCAAAGCCTTTTATACATTTGACCTATTTGCAAATCATGCTGTAGTACAAACTAAGATGCTGTTTGCTGTATAACCTTTGTCTCCTTGGGTAGTCATTTTTGAATACAAACAGAAGTCCTTTAGTTTGTAGCTATGTGAACTTTGCTTTAAATATAGTAACTTCTACTTCAACCAGTGTAAAAGAACTCTAGCTACTTCAACTCTTTAATCATATTTATTATTGTCAATTTTTAAAAAAATGTATATTTTAAAAATGTATATTTCTGATAAGAACGTAGATGTATGTTATAATGGGTTAGTTTTTTATTTTTTCATGAATATTTGCTTATTACTATTGATTTGGGCAATTTTTCCCTCCATTCATTGGAAATTTTAACCCACTGAGCCACCCAGGCGCCCCTCATTGGAAATTTTATATCACTTCTTGTGAAATAACTGTAATAGTCTGTGACATATTTTCATAAAATTGTCTTTTCCTCATTGATTTATGTAGGTCTCTATATATTCATGTAAGTCCTTTACACATACCTATTTGTGCAGCTAGATAGATGTTGATTAATTGATAGTATCTTCTCTCAATCTGTAGGCTGCCTTTTCACCCTCTTCTCAATGTTATCTCTTGATAAAAAAAATCCTTAATTTAAATGAAGTCTGATTTATCCATGGTTTCCACATTAATGCTCTTTGTTTCCTGTTCAACAGCTCTTGGCTTATTCCAAGGTCATAATGATATCCTCCTATTATTAATTCCAAAAACTTACCATACAAACTTGACCTTTCATATTTAGGTCTGCACTTTTCCTAGAACTGGTCTTGAATGTGTTGTGAAGGATGAGTCAAGAGTTATGTTTTCTTGAAGTACTTATGATAACTTGGCACAATTTATTAAATGAACATACCTTACTTGTTGCATAGCAGTATTACATTTGTCATAAATCAAGTGGAAATATATATATATATATATATATATGAATCTGCTTTTAAACTCTCTAGTACAAAGCAAATAGTTCTCAACAGTCAGATATTAAATATTTTAGACATGTGGATCATATGGTATCTGTCACAACTACTCAACTCAACCATCATGATACAGAAATAGCTATAGGCAATGTGCAAATGAATGGCTATGGTTGTGTTCCAATAAACCTTTATAAAAACAGACAGCTGACTCAAAAGTCATGGTTTGCCAACTAATGTTTAGGTAACTCCATTGGGTTATTTGTCTAACCTTGCACAATACAATTGTTTATTAATCATTGGCATTTTATATATGCATATATGTCACATTGCACATGATGAATTTATTATTTTATTTACAGTTTTTATTTTCTTGAAAGTATGTTCACTTAGCCTTCATTATGGAGAATTTTTTTTTCCCTCTGGGGATCCCAGCTGGCTCAGTCAGTAGAGCGTGTAGCTCTTGATCTTGGGGTTGTGAGTTTAAGCCCCATGTTGGATGCAGAGATTGCTTAAGTAAGTAAACCAAAAAAAAATATTATTTTTTCTGGGTTCGTTTTTTGTCTGTTGTTTTTGTTGTTTTATGTTAGCTCTTTAAAGATGTCATCTCAGTTTCTTCTTGTTTCAGTCATTTTGTTTTAACAACTAACTGTTAGGTATTGTTGCCTCTTTGAAAGTAAAGTATCCTTCCTTTTTAAAATTTATTCTTCCCTTTCTTTCTCTCTTTGTATTTTTTATTTTTTATATTTTTCATGGTATACTTAGGTGTGTTTTAAATTAATCCCTGTACGTAGATCATAGAGCTTCTTTAATTTGTGGCTTACTATTTTTCATCAGTTTGGAAAAGTCTTGATCAACATATTTTCAAATATTATTTATATCTTCTGAACACCAATTACACATATGGTAGAAGTTTTTATCATGTCTTAATTGGCTTTGAAGTTTATTTCTATATTTGAGCTCTTTTTACTCTCCCTGATTCAGTGTGGTTATTTTCTACTGTTCTACTTATTAGAATCCTGTTTAACATTCTATTGATTTCTCAATTTCACTTATGATATTTTTAGTTCTAGTATTTCCATTTAATTCTCCTTTATGGACTCTATTTTTAGGTATAATTTTCACCTTTCCATCTATTTTTAAAATATACTAATCACAGTTTTCACTGTATATTTATAATTACAACCATGGATACATTAATATCAGAACAGCACAGTGTCTAATGTTTCCAGTATCTGATAGCCTGTGGACTTATTTCTATCTTCTATTTCTTTCCACTATGATTTCAGCTACTTGATCTTATCTCCTGGCGTATCTTGTGAGTTTTAAAATTAAATTCCAGACATTGTGCACAAAAACTATTTAGCCTTTGAATGATGCCAGTTTTCCTTAGAAGTGATCTATGTTTCTTTTGGAAAGCAGTTAAATTAGTAGGAAATAAACTTCATCCAGTCTCTGATAGAAATGATTAAAGACTGTTTCAGGGTGG
>ML101208.1:23182-67551 GCA_003697995.1 Taxidea taxus jeffersonii | reverse complement strand
TTTTTTTTTTTTTTTGTCATTTTTTTTTTTTTTTAAAGGCTTCTCTATTTTGGTTTGCCCTTACTTCTAAGGTGTGGTCCTTTATAGTTTCAACTGAAAGTCTAAGTTTGACTTCCAGAGCCCGTTTTCTTTGGAAGACCATGAGTTCTAATTATTGTTTCCTCATCCATGTGGGACTACTGAAGTCCCTGATTAATTTTTAGCCTTTCATATGTCAATTTATGCTTAAGTTTTCAGCATTTTGTGCACAGTTAAGGAATTGGCAGGATGCCTCGAGGAAACAAATAGCCCAAAATATCAGACTCATTTTTCTACAGATGACATTTCTTTTTAATCTTGCCTTTTAATGTGATGGCTGCCTTGGTAAACCTAAACTCCATTTTTTTATCTACCCACCCTTATGAGATTGCAGAGAACATCGAGCTGAAGTTTTCTGCCCAGTTGAAAATGCCTGGGTAGTAAAAGTGTCAGACAGTTTGGAACTCACCATAACTTATGTCCTTTCTTCCTGGGGTCTTGGTCCCTTTGGTCTGGCTGCTTTGCTTCTTCCCATGTCTTCAAACAGCTTGTTTGTTGTTTGTTGTTGTTATTGGTGGGGTGGTATGGTGGTAGTTTTATGTGTATGTGTGTTGTCTAGCTTTCTTTGTTTCTCTGGGTAGAAATATTGATCTTACATAAGCTACTCTTTTTTAACAGAAGCTGTTCAAACAAAATAGATACAAGCTTCCATCCTACCTGTTATAAAATACGTTCCTCATTTTCAGGAGACCTCCTTCCTGTAGTAATTTTGGGATATTATGGGTTATCCAAGTTGGTCATCTTAGTTACTCTCATTTCAAAGAAAGATTGTTGCTATCATGTCCACACAATTTCACCTGAGTTCTTGAGTTTAATGCTATCTTTGACATCAGGGTACCAATAAGATATACTCTTTTTTTTTTTTTTTAATAGAGGAAGGAATCTTAAAACCTGAAGTACTTTTTTTTTTTGGAAGATTTTAATTTATTTATTTGACAGAGAGAGACAGCGAAAGAGGGAATAAACAGGGGGGGTGGCAGAGGGAGAAGCAGGGAGTCTGACACGGGGCTCAATCCTGGGATCATGACCTGAGCCGAAGGTAGACATTTAACAACTGAGCCATCCAGCTGCCCCTCAATAAGATATATTCTTGATTATATACACTACCACCAGTAATAGCTAAAATATATTCTGGGTTTTATTGGCTAGAATACAATGTGCAGAATTCTATTTCTAACATACTGGCTAAAAGAATCTACATCAGAAAAGTCTGACAAATAGAATATCAAGAACCAAAGAATCAGGATGTCATATATGAAAGTGACATTCACTCTCTACTTAGTAATACAAGAGGGATTGGTCAAGGAGGGTCAGAAGACATCTAAGGATTGGTCCTAAATCTTCTCTAGAAATGTTCTTAGTTAAATGAACTTAGTTAAGTTCTTAGTTTGTGCAGGTATAATTTTGTAGCAGCTCATTCAGTTTGTATGGGTATAGTCTATTCTATTTCCAGAAAGCTCTAATTATTAGAAAGATACTGCTCTTATACTGAACCAAAATCCCCCTCTCCAGTATGAGTCCTAATCACTGAAAATACATGGACCAGGTTTAACATCATTTAACCTGATACACTTTAGACATTTTAAGACAGCTCTCACATTTCCTATATGTTTATCTCTACAAGACACACAGTTTGGTTTCTGAACTGGCACAAGGTCAAGCTTTTTTACTCTCTGATTTATTCTTTTCTGGAAGTGTTCCAGCTTAAACATTCCCTCTTGCTACTGTGTCCAGAATTGTCCTTTTATTCAGGTGTGGTCTGAACTGCCCAGGATGCCATAACTGCCTCTCCCCATTTAGGAAAATATTCTCTTTTATCACGCTACTTATTCATCTTAGGAAGTAATTAGCAAGGGGCTATTAAATCGTTAACACATCCTGTTTATACTACCAGGTAAAGAAAATTAAATAGCTATGTCTGCTGAAATACTATATCCTTATTCGATCTCTGTATTGTTTAAATCATAAGTTATCCTTACTAAATTTCTTCTTTTAAGAATTAGTTTATCATTTCTGTCCATTAAGGTGTTTTTAGAGCTTCAGTTCCTCAAAAGCCTTTTAAAACAGAATGCTATGCCCATATAGCCAGGAAATCCCATTACCTTTTAAAATCTTCTAAAAAACACATTTTTTTTGTTATTGATATCACTGCAAGTTGCTACCAATGCAGCTTGTTTCTATGTGATGTCAATACAAATGGTCAAAAAGTGATCTTTGCTTTTGTTCTTTTTGTCCCTCTTTATAATACAGTTCTGTTTTGTACTAACTTAATAAAAATGACTGGTTATAATGACTTAATATATACATAGAATTAGCCTATTTTAGAAATTTATGTTGGTGTTAAATGGAAACACACTCATCTTTTAATAATATCTGTAGTCCATGTGATTCATTGAAGTTATTAGTTCCAATATCTGTAATATAAAGATGCTAGTCATTCCATCAGGACAATTTATGTTTATTTAAATTTTTAAAAATTTAGTTTATTTAAATCACTATTATTCTGAATCTTAATTACTCACAACTAAAAGTAATTGGTAGGCAGGGCAGGAATTGGTAGGTAGAATAATGACCCTCACCAAAGATTTCATACCTTAATCTCCAGAAGCCATGAATATTTTAGCATAGGTGATAAAAGAAAATTAAGGTTAAAAAGCAATTCATGTTGCTAATCAGCCAACCTTGAAATGGGCAGATTATCCTGGATTATCCATGTGGGCCCAGTTTGATCTCAAGAGTCCTTAAACAAAGAAGAAAGCAGAAGAGTGGTTCAGAGAAAAGTGACAGGAAGAACCCACCCACCATTGTTGGCTTTGAAAATGGAGGAAGGGGCCATGAGCTAACAAATCAGGGCAGCCTCTAGAAGCTGGAAAAGGCAAGAAAATAGTTCTTCGTTTTCACCTCCAGAAGGGAATCCAGACCTTCCATGACCTTGATTTTAGCTTGATGACACTTGTGTCAGACCTCTGACCTCCAAGACTATAAGATAATAAATTTGCGTGCATGTGTGTGTGTGTGTGTTGGCTTTTTCTTTTTTAAGATTTTATTTTTTCATTTGACAGAGATCATTAGTAGACACAGAGGCAGACAGAGAGGGAAGGGGAAGCAGGCTCCCTGCTCAGCAGAGAGCCTGATGCGAGGCTCCATCCCAGGACCTTGAGATCATGACCTGAGTGGAAGGCAGAGGCTTAACCCACTGAGCCACCCAGGTGCCTCTTGTGTGTGTTTTTTTAAGCCACTTAGTTTGTGGCAATCTGTTACGACACCAAACAAAATGAATACACAACATCACAGAAAACAGCACAAAATACAGTGTCTTTCTTTCATCTGAAATTGTGATGAAAGTTAACTCTGCAAATAGGTACTCCAGGTAGGAAGAAACTAAGTAGGCAAACAAAATTCTTACAGCATCACTTTCTAAAATATCAATTAAATGGTAATTAATTGTGAGACCAATTAATTAATTGTGAGACCAAAGGATCTTGGCTGCTTCTGATATTTCCCTAAGCTTTCTATTAGAAGCAAAACCATTAATTCTGTTGGTACCTGTATGCAACCTGCACCTTGCTTGCCCACCTTGAAGCCTGTTCTTGGTGCCTGAGAACCCAAACAAAACCTAAGTTACAGAAATCTCTAAAAATTAATGTAAACCTTACTGCAGATTTTTACTAATATTTTTGATATTAGTATCTTACTAATATTTTACTAATATATTTTGCATTTTATGGTGCAATAGTTACTAACAAATCATAATGCTGTGCTCTGTTCTCTTCCTCTTTCTCTTTGCTAAACTTCTCAGACCCCAGGAAATGGGTGAAGCACCCCTCTCTCTGCAGGCTCTGAATGGAACTCTTGACTTCCACTCTTCCTAATTTTTGTTTTCTTTTCTTGTTCATTGTGTATCACTCCAAGAATGTTAGCACACATCTTAAATGTGAGACAATGATGATCTAAGCTGCTTCCTCTATTTTTGTAAGCCATTTGCTGAAAAAAAAAAAACAAAACAAACAAAACCTTAATGTTGCTGATACTATGCAAAGCCAGTGATGCAGTTAAGAGCAATCAGGAGTCTTTTTGTGCCTCTCATCACCCAGATTGTCAGCTAAGTTCTAATTGCAGAACCTTATCACTCCTGATGATAAACGAGAAAGTTCACAGTATCATTCTTAGAATTCAGGTTCAGTTTACTGCCTGGCATTGAGAAAAGGCAACTTTTTATTTGCAAACAGAGAAAAGCCAAGACGGATTCAACATATATGATTTTACTTTCCAGCAAATACACCCTAACCATTTTTTATGGAATAAGACAATAGCATCTTATAACAGGTTATGTTTTTAAGGACCAATTAATTTCTACAACCAAGACAACTTTAGTCTCTACTATAGAAAAATGCCACAGGGGCGTCTGGGTGGCTCAGTGGATTAAAGCCTCTGCCTTCGGCTCAGGTCATGATCTCAGGGTCCTGGGATTGAGTCCCTCACTGGGTTTTCTGCTCAGCAGGCCCCCCGCCTGCCTCTCTGCCTACTTGTGATCTCTGTCAAATAAATAAAATCTTTTAAAAAAAGACATTATTCTTTTTTTTTTAAAGATTTTATTTATTTATTTGTTAGAGAGAGAGAGAACGAGCACAGGCAGACAGAGTGGCAGGCAGAGGCAGAGGGAGAAGCAGGCTCCCTGCCAAGCAAGGAGCCCGATGTGGGACTCGATCCCAGGACGCTGGGATCATGACCTGAGCCGAAGGCAGCTGCTTAACCAACTGAGCCACCCAGGCGTCCCAAAAAAAGACATTATTCTTAATACTTGTACATGAACATTATGCCTCTGGATTCAGTGTCTTTGCAACCACATCTCACATCAATATTTCAAATTTAAATAAAATGTGAACATCTTTACAAATGTTTTGTTGATTTGGGAAGCCATGAAGTGAACTAGCAGTAAGATAGCCTACTGTTTTTTTTTTTTTTTTAGGTTTTTTTTTTTAAGATTTTTTATTTATTTATTTGATAGAGATCACAAGTAGGCAGAGAGGCAGGCAGAGAGAGAGGAAGGGAAGCAGGCTCTCTGCTCAGACCCTATGTGGGGCTCGATCCCAGGACCCTGAGACCACGACCTGAGCGGAAGGCAGAAGCTTTAACCCGCTGAGCCACCCAGGCGCCCCTAGCCTACTGTTTTTGTTCAGTTATTAGAATAACTGGCAAATCAATAAATAGGTATTACTAATCTGCCTAATCCAAAACTTGCTCTTAAGAATGTCAAGCCTTTGAAGATTCTTAAAAAACAGCAGTTGCATTCTCATTAAGCTAATTTTATTTCTAAAACCAAATTTTATACATATTTAATATATAGTTATTAAAATGGAAAATATGAAAAAACAGTAGAAAGACGCCTTTAGAAATTATAATTGGTGTTGAATGTGTAACTCTAATTTGGGTAATAGGAATTTACAGAGTACAATATGCAATATTTCTTTTTTGTCATTTTAGGATTCACAATCTACTTTATAATAAGACATTTTTAACATTTCTTGAAAATGTCTGCAAATGGCAAGGTATTTTCTTAAACACACTTTCCCATTATATCCTTATAGGTTGGTCTCAATGCCTAGAAAATAATTTGATGAAAAATACAGGTAAACTGAATTCCTAACTTGGGTGTCACTGATAACAATTATCAGATGATGTATTAAATAAGACAATTATTACAAGGTAATATATGGTTAAGACATAGCATAATTTTTTGGAATACTGTAAACCTTAAAATTTTCAGTTCCTTTACTTAGATTTTTGAATTAGAGGCAAAGCATAAATTTTCCTGCTGTCTTAGAATTTTAACCAGGGCCAAAAAGATTTGAAGAAAGAGTGTTGAATACCCACTAATTTGAAAGTGAGGTACCAGACCAGCTGTGCAGAACCTGCTAAGGGGCACCCCAAATATACATTTGGATAAACATTTTTCTAGCCAATATGAAGGGAAGTACAAAGAGCAATAGGAGAAAGATAATAAAAATGGGTTTTTGTAGGAAGAATCGTTCTTTCTCCTTTCCTCTCCAGATCTCAAGACAACCAGGAAGACTTCGGAAATCACCTTACAGAACATGGCCCATCTTACCACCAGGATATAGACTAACCTGGAGTACAGGAGGAAGAGAAGCTCTGAATTGACCTTGTTCTTTGGAGTTGAGGGCACAGGGCTTGGTGTTGACCCACAATTAGGTTTGAACCACATTTGGAGAAGTTTGATACCAAGAGGATGGGCCTGACTATCGCCGGCCTAACTCTTAGAAGAGAAGAGAGGGCTTTAATGGAAGCAAATTCCATTTTCACTGACCACAGCCAGTATTCACAGAGACTTCATGGGACCCTAGAAGTTGAATTATTTTGAAAATAATCCCATCTAAAGGCTTTGCTGCCTGAGGAAAGATGATCATGGTTGGAAGAGGCAGAAGTATACTGTCCAGTGCAGGAGAGGGCAAATATAGAGAGGGAAAAGTTTGTAAGGGGCTAGCTGTAGACTACATTATTGCTATAGGCAATAGTGCTGAGCAAGATCTATAGCAAGGATGGAGAGATTTTTGGCCCAACGTTCCTCCAAGAAGAGAAAGAGCAAGCACTGTGGCATCAGCCACACCATTCCAAATTATAACATTCCAATCAAATATTCCATTCTTTCCTCTCTTTTCTCTGTTTCAACCCAATACTTGAATGTGAGACTGGTTATTAAACTTGAAAGTGAACAGAAAAGTTATGAAAACCTCAAAGACTTTTACCTTAGAGATAGGGAAGAATTGACATGGTAGGTTTAACAGGATTGCAGTGAGGGGGGAAAACAACAATGCACCACTTTCTATTTGCACTTGGCAGAATACAGTTTACTCATTAAAACCAGTGCATTAAAGGGATATTTGGAAGGAAAGCAATAACTGCCATTCATTTTCTGCTTCGAACAGGAATTTGTATCTTCCTTTCAGTTCCCCCAGAAGACCCTGAAAAAGGATTAGAGTCCAAGTAATTTATCTTGAAAGTGATTCCAAAAAGCATCAGTAGAAGAGTCAGAAAGTAAGAGAGAGAAAGGAAGGCACACAATAAAGCATTCATTTTCAAGCAAGTTTACAATGTTGGTTACTAGAACATAATCCTACTGGGAGAAATCTGGAAGCCCATATAAAACACGTGCTTCAGAGTCCTGCATCAGGGCTGTAGGGAGCTAGGGTGTTGCTGTACCAGCTGCCATCAGTCAGAGAGCTAAGCTCAGAGAGACGTTGATTATGTGGCAATACCAGTTTGCAAAGTAGATGACAAAAAGACACTACCAGCCAAGGCAAGTATTCAGACAAAAAATACATGTGCTGGAAAGAGTCGCTCTGCTGTATGGCAAGAACATATAAACAGGGCATTGACAGAATCAAGTACATAAAATGAATCACATGTTAGGATGGGGGTAAAACATAGATGGTTCAGTCTTTTTCACTGGAAAACTTTTAAGAATTGTTTTAAGTTCTGTCTTGGGGAACTTTACCTGTATTGCCTCTGAAGCAAAGAATATTGAATAACTCTTACAGTTTTCTGTCAGAGTTATTAAATATAAAGTTATTAGAAGGAAGACATTTACTGCTTATGAGAGGTTAGAGTTTTAAGCTTTAAAAAGTGTTTTTCATTGGGAATGTTTTGAAGGAGAAAAAGCTCACTTTTGAGTAAGAACGAGATTTTCTTTGATACTTAAAAACCAGTGGGAGTTAACTCAGGTTGTTGTAACTCTTGTATACATGATAAAAAGTGAGTTAAACCAATGTACTGTTCAAAGTAAAAGTTTTATAGAATGCTTACTGACATAACTTTTAAACAATTATTAATGTAACTACTATTTTTAATCATCTATTGAGTAATTACATATCCCAGATAGGAACATATTGAGAAAGCATATTAGCATTCAATAATTATTTATTAATTTCTCTTAGGTCTTAATATACCTGGTAGGAGCAATACAGTGGGGAATGAGCGAGCAGACAGGATTCCTGCCCTCTACTGGTGAAGGCAGAAGATATACACAGTAAGCAACTAAATGATCTAATTTGTAGTCACATAATAAATATTCCATAACAAACTTTAAAAAGAGCTATAAAAGAAAAATGAAGTGCACTTTGGAGTTTAAGTGTTTTGTTTTTTAAATTTTTCTTATAACTTCCTCTTTTTTGGATTCTCCTACATACCAAGTTAAAATAACAGAATGGGAACCATACTCCTAAACTCATGCCTCAAAGCATATGCCAATAGATTTAAACAGCATGGAAAGTCAGATTACCTTTTAGAAAAAATTGGGGACACCTGGGTGGCTCAGTTGGTTAAGTATCTGTCTTCGGCTCAGGTCATGATCCCAAAGTCCTGGGATGGAGTCCCGCATTGGACTCCTTGCTTGGTGGGGAGCCTGCTTCTCCCTCCCTCTCACTGCTGCTCCCCTTGCTTGTGCTCTCTCTCTTTTAAAAATCTTAAAAAAAAAAAATTTGTAAGGTAGCCTTTAAAATTAGTGATAATTTAATTAGTGATAATTAAAAAAATAGTGATAACACCAAATGCTGGTGATGATGCAAAGAAACTGGGTCACTCATACATTTCTGGTAGGAACACAAAATGATAGAGCTGTTCTGGAAAAAGAGATGTTTTTTGTTTGTTTGTTTGTTTGTTTTTTTAAACGTAACATGCAACTACCATATGACTCAACAATTACACTCTAGAGGTGTTTATCCTGGAGAAATAAAAACGTATGTGCACACAAAAGTCTGTGCATAAACATTTATAGTAGCTTTACTAGTAACAGCCACAGACTGGAAACAACCCAGGTATCCTTTAGTGAGTGAATGGTGCATACTATTCCATATGATAGAATATTACTCAGCAACAATAATAATTTTAAAAACTATTCATAGACATAATAATCTCCAGGGAATTATGTTGAGTGAAAAAGCCAATCTCAAAAGGTTCCAACTATACAATTCCATTTATTTAATATTCCTGAAATGGCAAAATTATAAAAGTGGAAAACAGATTAGCAGTTGCCAGGGTTTTGGAGATAGGAAAGAAGTAGGTGTGGGTATAAAAGAACCACATAAGGGAGCCTTGCGATGACAGAAATGTTCTGTACCTTGATTGTACTGATATCAATAATCTGATTGGGATATTATACTATAGTGTTTTGTTTCATTTTGTTTTGTTTTAAGAGAGGGAGAGAGAAGCAGGGGAGGGGGCAGAGGGAGAGGGAGAGAGAGAATCTTAAGTAGGCTCCTGCCCAGCACAGAGTCTGATGTGGGGCTCAACCTCACGATCCTGAGATCCTGAGACCCTATTATACTGTATAGTCTAGCAAGATATTACCACTGGGGGAAACTGGGTAGGGGGCACAAGGGATCTCTTTATATTATTTCTTACAACAGCATGTAAATCTATAATTAACTAAAATTTTTGATTTAAAAATGACAGAAGCTTATAAGTAAAAGCACAAGAGGGTATTTTTGTGGCAGGCAAAAATATTTTTTTTATTTGTAATACAGTATAGTATGTAAAAAGCAATAACCATACCAGAAAAAAATTAAATTAAACATAAAAATTAATAACTTCTGTTAATAAAAATATGCTGTTAAGAGAATCAATGCACAAGAAACAAAAATACTTAGGAAAAATATTAACATACCAGACTAGGAGCTTATATACAAAATCTATCTCTATATCTATGCCTATATCTAATTCCTCTTTTTTATTAATAAAGCACTAAAAGATGGGCAAAAGATTTGGGTAGAAACTTTACAAAAGAAGATTTATGAATATCTGAAGTGAACATAACACTATTAAACCTCATTGCTTATCTGGCTAATGAAAAAATTAAAATCAAAATCAAGCATCATTAGACACCTATCAGAATAGATCAAATTAAAAAGACTGATCACAATAAATGTTGGCAAGGTTGTGTAACAACCAGAAGTCTCACCTTGGTGGGGATGTTAAAGGCTACAATTTGTCAAAATCTTTGAAGAGCCCAAGGTTTTACTGTATTTAGAAGTAAATAATTAGTCATACTTTCATGGATGCTGGGAATAGACTGGATCACTGGGTCCTATCAAGAGGGTATTTTGTGACAGCAATAGCAGTAACTGGAATATCAGCATTTTCCCACTGATTCTTAGGGGGCAATGGGAAGAGGCCCAGATGACAACTGAATATAAAATAGGTTGCATTATGAGATAGGAAACCTGATTTATGAAGCCTGCGTCTGTATCTTTCATAATTGACAGTAAGCCTACTCTTTGCTCTGGAGGAAGACACTAACTCTATCTCCCACGGCTGTTTGCTTGACAAAATATCTTATAGATAGTCTGAATCAAAGAGCAGTAAGTGCCTCACTGGCATGGTTAGTGCAGAAATATGAGAGATCCATGGAGAATTATCTCTCAATATCACTTTAAAAATAGAATTAACGGTTTCTTTAAAAACTAAACACAAACCACTTATGCCCTATCAATTCCTACATATTGTGCCATGAGAATGAAAACATATGTTAACAAAAAGACATGTGAGAGTCATAGCAGTTTAATCTTTAATAGTGATAATAAATCAGCCCAAATATCCATCAGGAGAACATGTAAAAACTAGCTTTGATATATCCATATAATGGAATACTTAACAATAACAAAAAAGTATGACTTTCTGATAAAAGCAACAAATGAATGAACCTAGAAGACAGTATGTTAAATAAATAATGCCCTACACAAAAGAAGTTATACCCAATAAATCCATTTTTATGGTATTTTAGAACAGGCAAAATTATGTTTGAAAGGAATTAGAACAGTGGGCAGAAATTTATTAGGAAGGGGAGGTGGAAAAATTCAGATTTTCAGATGATGTTCTATCTATATCTTCAAAAGTTTTGACTAAACTTGGAGAATGTACATTGTACATTTTACTCTTTTGATTTTAACATAAGAAAAATACTGTCAACAAAAATAGTATCTAGTTACAAAAATGCTAAGGTATTTAGGAAAGATTGTCTTGCTGTTTGCAATTTAAGTGCATTAGTTATATATATGTACATATAAATGAATAGTTAGATAGACATGGGATAAAACAAGAATAGAAGTATAGTAAGTGTAAAGTGTTTATAAAGTTCTTTTAATTTTGCTTTTTGTTTTAAATATTTTCTAATATAAGAGAAATTTCTGCCACAATTGAGTTAGAATAAATCAGTGAATAAATACATAGTTTTAAAGTAAATAGGTATATTTTAAATTAAGCTTTCTATCAACATTGAAGGAGGTGACTGACTCTACCTCTTTCTCACAACCAATCTCAAGATCAAAATTCTTAGAGACATAGTATTCTCTTTGCAGAGTGGCTTAGTTGTTCAATGCTTGACTGCCATTGCTTCATATTTTATCACAACTAGGATTCTTAATGCCTAATATGATGCTCAGTGTATATTATTTCCTTAGTAAATTTTATATGTGACTTTGCATTAAAAAAAGAAGCATTCAGGGATACCCAGATGGCTCAGTTGGTTGGGCAGCTGCCTTAGCTCAAGCCATGATCCTGGGGACTTGGGATTGAGCCTGAGCCCTGCACTGGGGTCCTTGCTTGGCAGGGGGCCTGCTTCTCCCTCTGCCTGCTGCTCTCCCTGCTTGTACTCTCTCTCTGTCAAATAAATAAATAAATAAAATCTTAAAAAAAAAGTACTCACTTTCATTAATTTCCACACCTTCCCTAACTCTATCTTCCATACACATTCCTAGAGTACCCAGCATATTCCAAATATGGAGACATTAGTTAGAAGACTTCTGCACATTTCAGCATAACATTTTGTTTTATTTCTATTTATTTATTTTTATGTAAGTTTATCTTATTTATTTACTCAGATTTTGGCAAAAGCAGTACCCTTATGCTAACACCAGGTATATCATATGCTTTTCAGGTTATAACATACCCAGGTTCTAAGTATTTTATTATTAACTTTTTACTTATTTTTAATTTAATTTTGGTTAGTTAATATATAGTACAATATTGGTTATTGGAGTAGAATTCAGTGATTCATCACTTACATATAACACCCAGTGCTCATCATAATTGCCCTCCTTAATACCCATCACCCATCTAGCCCATCCCCTACTCACTTCCCTCCAAAAGCCCTTGGTTTGTTCTCTATTGTTAAGAGTCTCTTATGGCTTGTTTCCCTCTCTCCTTTTTATTTCTTTTCCCCTTCCCATATGTTCATTTGTTTTCTTTCTTAATTTCCACATATGAGTGAGATCATTTATCATTTGTTTTTCTCTGACTTATTTCACTTAGCAGAATATACTCTAGCTCCAGCCATGTCATTGCAAATGGCAAGATTTAATTTTTGATGGCTGAGTGATATTCCATTTTGTGTGTGTGTACACACACACACACACACACACACACACACACACACCCCATATCTTCTTTATTCATTCATCAGGACGTGGACATTTGGGATCTCTCCATAGTTTGGCTATTGTTGATAATACCAACATAGCAATTTATTTTTTTTCATTTCATTTTATTTCTTTTCAGTGTTCCAGCAGTCATTGTTTATGCACCATACCCAGTGCTCCATGCAGTATGTGCCCTCCATAATACATGACATTTTAAAAACAATTCAGTTAAATGGTTGAGTCATGAATCTCTTAATAAATAATTAACTTTTGTCTTTCAACCACAAGGGGAAGGTATATAAGACTGATTACGTTTATAAAACTATGTGTATTGGCATATTTTTAATTTTGAAACTTATGTAAGATAGATAATCTTACTGAGGATAATGCCAAACAAAAAGAAGGAATAAAAATTATAGTCATTAATTTAAACATATATTCAACCACTATTCACTGAGTACTTAGAGCTACTCATCTGGGGCATCTTGTCAATGATGGACTAAGATGTCTTAGTTCATAACTATCTTACATGTGCCATTAAGGTTAATATAATATTCAAAATAGAATTTGGTTTCTCGTTATATAAAACATAGAACTCATAGGAAAAACAAGAGCCATTTTCCACTTGGACAGTTGATGTACTATGCACATTTAGGTTCTTTCTCTTCTTAAAATGTGTATTAATCTTATTTTTGTAACCCCTCTAAGCAAAAAGTTCATCTCAGTCTGCCAGCTGGCAAGGTTCAACATGTTTTCTGTGCTCAATAAATGTTAAATTATAAATTATTATAATGTTCTTTACAGGATTCTGCCTATAATCACGTGGGATCCATAAGGCATTAAATAGCTTAATTTTCTATAAAAATGAAAATATAATTACATTTTAAACAAAAATTCTACAGAAGTTTTACTCACATAGTGGGGTAATTTTTCTTTTTTAAAAGCAAAATGTTATGAGAACCATGTATGTGTGGAGGCAAAAATGCCTCTTACTTCCCAACCTCCTTCTCAGTAGACACCACAATTCAAAAATCAATTTATGTTCACAGTTAGTCTAATAAAGTCATAATATCCAATTTTTAATATCCTGATATATTGCTCCCTCTCTCACCCTCTCCCCGCAGTTGACTGGGCCCCTGGCTTCAAGAATTTACAGATATATGGCTAATAATTTAATAACTTAGCATGTACTGATTACAACTTGTTTCAGAAATAATTCTTCAAGTTTCTTTGAAGACATCATACTCAGACCCAATCCAGTAATATCTAATGACTACTACACACTTCAGAGCATCAATATGTGGTATTTAAAATCCAAAAATTTGGAAGATAAAGTAAAGTGAACCTTTTGACCACCTAAAATCCTCAGGCCTTAACAGTCTTGCTTTTAATTGAAGTTTTCTTAGCATTTTTACTGATTAAGCTGAGTAAGCCCTCACTTGTTAACATGGAAACTTCATTCCTCACAAACTCCTTCTGTACCCTATTAATGAGCTATCAGGGTAGGGGTGCCTAGGTGGCTCAGTCATTAAGCCTCTGCCTTCAGCTCAGGTCCTAATTCCAGGTCCTGAGATCAGGCTCCCTGATCAGCAGGAAGCCTGCTTCTTCCTCTCCCACTTCCCCTGCTTGTGTTCCCTCTCTTGCTGTGTCTCTCTCTGTCAAATAAATAAATGAAAAAAAAATTTTAAGTGAGATATCCAGCTTTGTCTCATATGCACCCAAGATTCTTGTGGTGACTGCCATTTTCAGAAGTACTTTTTTTTTTTGTTGAACTGTTTAGAATTACACATTTGTAAAACAACCACAAAAAATCGTGGATTCCTTGGAAAGTTTAAATCTTTAATCAGTATTAAAAAAATTCCTAGAATCATTTCAAGGCAATCTAAAATTCATTTCTGTGACATAGAAGTAAATAGTTCAATAATCAGTGTTCATGAAGCTATGCAGACCCAGGTACCAAGAACTCTCAGTGAATTTCAGGGTCAGAGTAATGCTCTTTCTCTACTAGGGAAGTTCAGTTTGTTATTTTATTTATTTATCATTCAATAAACATTCATTGAGTTTGTACTACACCCAATCCTTTATACTAGCATTTCTACTTTTATTATGGCTAGCAACAACTTAATATCCCTTCTTTACATCTTAACCAATACTTAAGAGCAAACAAAAATTCTTATTCTTTACTCAAAAATCGTAATTTTCAGATTTTTTTTGAAAAAAATGAAATAATGATATTAGTTTGAATTCTTGACACTAGATGTCAGAACATAGTGTTTCAAGCTTTTTAAGGTATTAGAAAATGAATTTCAATTTCTGAAATTCTCCCAATTGTGCAAATTCTAAATTCAAAATGTGTATCATCATAGGAATTCTGACTCATGAACTATCATTTATTCTGTTGATCTGAAGATAGATTTCCTCAGAACACCACTAGTCCATTACATACATACCAAGTTGGAGTTTATTTGTATAAGGTAGACTTTTGTTGATTTGATTTTAGTTAGTTCCACATGTATCAATAAACCCCTAAAACTAGCATGTTATTATTATTCCTTACTTGTACCTGTAGGACATGATTCCTGGGGCTCCTCTATAAACACAATCTGCTTTTATTTCTTTACTTTCTTTAAAAAAATGTGTTTCTAGAATATATGATATAGGTGGAGATGTGTCTGAGGTGGAGAGGCAGTGTCCAGGAATGTCTTGAAATTCCTAGAGCTCCAATAAAAACATTTTGAAAATCCCTTTCTAAAGATAACATATTGCATTGTTTTACCTCCCACTACTTCAAAGAATAAAGAGGTACTTTATTTTCCTTTGGACCCATCTCTTCATAACATTTATACTTTCCCTTTTATTCTTCTTACCTACAGTTGGGTAAATGGTTACCTGTTTACCAAAGTCATACATTCAAGAGATTCAAGCTCTTTATGAACTCCCTTATCTTTTCATATTAAATAATGAATATGAGAATAAATATTGAGAATTTATTTTTCTCCTCAATATGAAAATGTCTTTGTTCCTCAGATAATTACTGAATTAATTTCTGGACCATTTCTTGTTCCACTCAATTTTGTTTTTTAACGTTTTGTCATAAATATATTTCTGCCATAATATAGTATCTAATGCAGTCTAACTGTACCATTTAAGAAACACTGTAAGTCAATTTTGGAATAAAAACAGTGAAAAAAAGGAAACATATACAAGTTTTTATGCTTTAATAAAAGTACCAGGGTTAACCAGATGTCCTCTTTCTTCCCATGCTCTGCTTATAGCATTTACTTACAAATGCTAATCAGATCTGCAGACAGTATCTAGAATAGTTGGGTGCATGAGCTCCAGAGTCTGATGGACAAGAGTGGGCATTCCAGCTTCATCTCTTCCTAACTGTTTGCATAGACCTCAGTAGCTTATTCAACCTTTCTAGGTCTGTTTTTTTCCTTCATTTTCTTGATGTGAGGAGGAAATAAGCTCAGTGCAGGTCTAACCCTCTATCAGAGGCAGACTCATCTGAAGTTTTTGGAGTTAATTGTCAGAGCTTTTTATGCAGAAGTGCCCAACCCCCAGGATAAGAGCACTTTGTATTAGTGATTTCTCTTGTCAAGTCATGTTGGAGTGGCCATGATCATATTATTTTTAGAATCTGATACATGCGGGGTGCCTGGGTGGCTCAGTGGGTTAAAGCCTCTGCCTTTGGCTCAGGGCTCAGGTCATGATCCCAGGGTCCTGGGATTGATCCCTGCATCGGGCTCTCTGCTCAGTAGGGAGTCTGCTTCCTCCTCTCTCTGCCTGCCTCTCTGCCTACTTGTGATCTCTGTCTGTCAAATAAATTAATTAACTAATAAATAAATAATAAATGAATAAGGAATCTGATACATGCTTTCTTTAAAAGATCCCTCACATTTTATAACTTTTAGTCCCCACAAAATCTAGGTCTTTCCTTTCATGAACTATTTATTCAATAAACACTATTCTTATTTACTATTAGAAAACTCATCCAAAATAATATATGAACTTTTCTCCCTTCCTTCCTTCTCCTTTCTTTCCTTCTTTTCTGTATATATCTTAAAGACATGATTTAGCTTTGCAAACTAACTTCCATCATAGGTCATGAGACTCAATTGTTCTACTTTCTTCTCAAAGAACATGGGACATGAATGTGAAAATCAGCAGATTTTTAGATAAGTAATGTACTAAGAATGTTCAGTTTCAAATGTCACTGATTCTAGCATGATTCAAGTTTGTGAAGGTAGTTGAATTGACTCAAGCAGTTTCTGCTTACCTGACCAAGGTTCTTTGACCTTCTTTCTTGAATGACAAATGAGAATAAATTGATAAGCAAATTGGTTAGAATTTATACCCTCCATTACCCAATCTTGACTCTTTTTTTTTTTTAAGAGTTTATTTATTTATTTGAGAGAGAGAGAGAGCATGAGAGGAGAGAGGTCAGAGGGAGAAGCAGACTCCCTGCTGAGCAGAGAGCCCAATGTGGGACTTGATCCTGGGACTCCAGGATCATGATCTGAGCCGAAGGCAGCTGCTTAAACAACTGGAGCCACCCAGGTGCCTCCCAATCTTGACTCTTTAGGAATTTTCAACACCACTCTTTACCCCCCACTTGAGGAACGCCATTTCTCAAGTCTCTATGTTTAGTATTACATAAGAATTTAGGTATTTATATATAAAGCCAGTTGATATGAGCAACTAAATACATATAAGGTGTGCTTCTGAGACAAAAAAGTAGTGCTGATCCAGTGTAGAAGGGTTAGACAACATGTCCTAGAGAGAAAGATGGAGGAATGGAACAAATATTGTGTTGATAAGTAGTGGTTGCATAAAAGAACTTAAAGTAGGTAAATGCAGACCTCTTAGGGTCTAAAATGAAATAGAGGAACTGAGAGAGAAAACCCTAGGTTTTGAAGCTGTGAAAATGCACTTAAAAGAATTAAAAACTGAAAAAAAGAAACCAAGTAGTAATTATGATTTAATTGTAAACCACAAACACTTTGTTTTAAATGTCTACAAATTTATTAATGAATATCACATGATCACATGGTTATCCTTTATCAGTGATCTCACATTTACTGAGAAAACAAAATTCTCAGTCTGGTGAGTCTTGGTGGCTCAGTCTGTCAGATTTAGTTTTGGCTTAGGTCATGATCTTAGGGTCATGAGATGGAGCCTTGTGCTCATCAGGGTGTCACTTGAGATTCTCTCCCTCTTCTTCTGTTCCTCCCCCTGCTCATGCTCTCTCTTTCTCTCTCTCTCTCTCAAATAAATAAATAAATCTTTTAAAAAAAAAGACAAAATTCTCACATATTCCAGAAAATACACAACTTTCTCTGATGCAAGAGTTAGAATCCTAATTCCACCATTTGCTAGCTCTGAAATTACTTTAAACTACCTAGAATTTCCTCATCTGAAAACTAGTAGTGATAATATTACTTATATCCCAGGCTTTTTTGTTAATATTAAATAAGATAATACATGAAAATGCTTAGTTTTATGCCTAACACCATACATACAATGTGTGTCATTTATATATCATTATATATCATTTATATGATATTCAAAATTATATTGCTATGTAACATATAATGTTATATATTGTGTATCATATTTTATATGCAATATATATTATATATGTAACATACATATTTAAAAGTAAATTTTATTTTTGCTCTCTATTGTACTGCATGACTCACTAAAGAGATGTTCCAGGTGACAGATACTGCTGTAACAAAATAAACAGTACACATCGGTGAAAATTTAGTAGTACAGTCCTGAAGAATTCTGGCATAGTGGTTTAAAAGATCATGCAAACTCAGAACTTAATTAATCAATAGTGTTATATAAATATTTATCTGTAGGATCTATGCACAAATGACTCTGTAAACATATTTTGTGTTTTTATCAATGATATTCTAAGCCACTTCTTTTACTGCCTAGATTGAGATGTAGACATATGATATGTTTTAGTACCTACCTGTTTTAATTCTGTAATGCTTAGAATGCTTCTGCTAATACCCATGCATGAAAAAAAAATCAAAACAGCTTGATACCAATATATTTACAATTACTTGATGGAAGACTGATTTTAGAGTAAATTGTTTACTTTTGCAAACTTCTGCTACAGTCGTGCAGTGCCATTGTCCATCTCACCTCACCCTGACCAAGGATCTATTGGTGGCATCAAAGAACCCAGCCTCAGTGAAAGTGCAGGAAAATCTTCTCTGTGTAAATGGGTCACAAGCCAAAGTTTAAGTTATTCCTGAAAACACTCAATTTTATAGATTAAGGATAGGCCCAAATTATGATATGTGTCAGTTGGTGTCCAAATTATGTGTCAGTTATGATATGTATTTGTGTCAGTGGTTCTATGAAATCCCAGACACAGCATTAGCCTAACAAATTTCTTTGATGGAATGTTCATGATTCTTTTTCAGTTCAAGCAGTGACTAGACAAAAATTTATCTCCTCTGGCAATACAGAGGACATATCCTTAGAATACAGTAAATATGTATAAGAAATTTGTTTTAAAATAACCCTTTAAGTATGAACAACTTGAATAAGAATATTTTTTTAAAAGATTCCATTCATTTACTATCTCTGTACGAGAGACAGAGACAGAGAGAGTGAGAACATGAGCAGGGTGAGGGAGAGAGGGAGAAACAGACTCCTTACTGAGCAAGGAACCTGATTCAGGGCTCAATCCTGGGACTCCAGGATCATGACCTGAGCTGAAGGCAGACACTTAACCAACTGAGCCACCCCTGAATAAGATTCTTTTCTATTTAACACTTTGTAATGAAATTAACAGGCAGTTAATCCATCTTTCATAAATTATATATGTATATACATATATGATATATATTTAAATATATGTTTTATTTTGCAAAATTGCATCTAATTTTCAATGCAGTATTTCATATATATCAAGACAAACTCAACACTTTGAAGTTAGATGAGAATGAAGCTGTACAAAAATAGAGAAAGGCATCTATGAACTGATGTAAAGTACACTAGAATAAATCTGTTTTAGCTGTTCGGAGAACCCCAAGGTAATAACTTCCTCCCCAACCCGATCTTAATGTCTCAGTGCAACAGCTATTTAAGCTGAACCATAGGCCCTTATCTCAGCTTTCCAGATGGGCCCTTTAGGTGCTCCTTTGACCCTCAAAAGGGTAATTGCTTAACATTTGTGGGAGGGTGGCATATGTGGTAACAAGAAGTTGAAAAGAATAATTTAAGAAGGAATAATAGGATCTAGATTTTAATAATTCATAAGACTCCTTAACAGGCAAGATTTAATTACATCTTTATCAGCTGTCCCTTTCAAATTTGAGTGCCTCACAACAATAAATAGCCTAACATTTTTAACTCCAACATACTGCGGACACATTATTTGAAAATGCATTTCATGCTCTTTTTGCTAAAATTATGTAAGCCAAAATGGATCCTCAGATGTTACAGGATAACATTAAGATGGAAACTTTTTTGACAGTGGATTTTTAATTAAAGCAAATGATTTAATTAGATTTTCATGTGTCTTCTATTAGGTATATATGAAAAAAGACTTACAGAGCATAATTAAACAATTTGCTATAAACTAGACCATCCACATTAGCACACTGTTGACTGATTTCTGTACAAACTATGTTCCAAACAATTTGCATTCTAAACATATTTAGAATAAAAATCTTCCATTCTGTTACTTTGGCGACACAGATTATATCTGAGTAGATGCATGAGGTTTACTCCATTTCCTTTTATATACACTTAGAGAAAGACCTGAGAAATTATTGGTGTTGATATTTTGCATTCTGTATTGTGCTGTTAGAGTTAAGACTATGTTTTACTCAATTTCTTGATTTTAGCACTTCTCAGAGGACATGGAATATAGGATATATACTCAATCAGTATCTTCCACTAGGTAACAAAAACTGAAATTCTTGTACCCAAACCAACTTCCATAATTATCTTAGATTATTCTTCTATATGCCAAAATACTTGGGTGAAAAATGAAATTAATCTATTGATTATCTGGTCTACAAAGTACTGAATCATTGGTATAAATACCATTGTCTCAATACTATCAAAGTAACTGGTTATTTTGGCATCATTAGATGCTTTGGGAAAAGGTTATAAATTAGACCTCTTTTCTTTCAAGGCTGTGTGTATGAGTGGGTATGTATATGAACACTGGGTTATTTGCAGTGTGACCAAACAATCATGTGTGAATGTCCCAATATTGTTTCATTTCCTTTTATATTGTTAACTCTTGGGCCTTTTAATTTGATTTCATGTTAATAACCAGACAGGATTTGTTGGTGTGTATAAGAAATTGTATCTTTTAGGAATATACAGAAACAGAAAATCCAACTCAAATTTCCTTGAACAATGACAACATCATCATCATCATCATCATCATTTATCTCACTGAAAAGAAGGCCAGAAGTAAGGCAAGCTGTTGCACTGGTTTAATCTGGCTTAATGATGTCATCAAGAATACAAATTTTGATCCTCCTCTCTCTACTCTGTCATCCTTAATGTGTCAAGTTGCCCTTCTTTATTCATTCTTCTAAGGATTACAAATGGCTCCCAGGTATCATTTCCTAGGAGAGCAATCTACAGAAAAAGAAGAGAGTTTGACTTCTTCTGGTTTTTCTGAAAAATAAAGAAATATATCTTCAAAGACACCAAGGAAAATTCTCCTTCTATATCAATGGCCACATTTGGAGCTCCTGTCTAATTCTAAAACAGTCACAGGTAAGGGAAATGGGACTGCCATAAGTGGCCTAGGTGGATTAGGATCTCCCTTCTGGGTCTGTAAACAGGCAGACACTTAACTGCTAATCCCATGAATCCACAGCTTCATGATAAGTGAATGATATTAGGAAGCCAGAATGGGAAATGATTGTTAGGCAGAACAACATGCTGATAAAAGGGTATAAATACTTTTCAATTCTATTTAGTAATGAGTTTCTCCAACTCACCCATGTATTTAGACTTATTTTATGGTAATTTCTACATCTACATCCTGTGAAAAATAGGCTCTGAATAAATGTAATTGTAAATAATAGTATCTGTGTTTGACATTACTATGACTCCAGGTATTGTGATATTTTTCATCTTGTAAAAATTTGTATTAAGAATTTGCTTTGTCCCCATTTAAATCTTGAAATTTCATCTCCCTTCAATTATTTTTATTACTCACCTAATGTTATCTAAAACCATTTATAGTGACCTCAATTTCTGTTCCTATAGAAGGTTGATATTATATTAACTGAACAAAGATGCTTCCTTATTAAAATTGAACACAACATTGTTTTATAAAATGTCAGGAAAATGAGTAGTAAGCTATTAATTTTAAGAATTCTTCCATAAAGAAAAACTTAATGTCTGTTATAATGCAAAATGATTGAACAATTTCTGAAATAATAGCTTATGCTAATTTTGATAGCTTACTTTTTTCATGATCAGGCATATTTATGTTTGCAATTTCATGTGGTACTTATATATTTCACATCTAGATTGTTGTAATTTATCTATCTTTTTTTTTTCAACAAAAAGCAAAAAATGGGTAACTAAGCCCTTTAGAGAATCACCCAGCTAGAGTAAAAGTAGTCAACTTTATTGATAGAATTGTGCTCTTCCAAAGGACCAAAACACAATCAAAACAAAGACAAATAAAAAACAAGGGATAACTAAAAATATAAAAAATGTAGCTTATCAGGGACCATTAGCAGTAACAGTAGTATTTCCTTATTGATTTTAGGTTCTGGGATTTCTATCATGGCAAATTGAAATATTTCCTTAAGGCAACATCCAGTTCCCTGGGATAACAATATTGAAATCCTAAGCACAGTTATAGTGTCACTCTTGAAATGTTAATGCAGGAAAAATGTAGAGCAGTTTCTTATGAACCACAATAGTGAACCAACCTTTTCCAGTATGTTCAGACTAAAAACAAAACAGAAGGGGAAAAAAAACCCACATTATTATTAAAAGTAGGATTCTATCTGATAACTTTTTAAAAAACTGGACTGTTGCTAAGGAGAGATTTTTGTTCATTATTATTCAAACAATTTCCTAGACTGCTTATACTAAGTGAAGAGATACAGAAAAGAAAATGATGCCTAAAGCCAAATCATGTGCCCTCAGGATTCTGCCTGTTTAGCTCATAAGGAGAGTCCCTGAGTATAGTTCTTGCATTGCATTACCACTAGTAATGCCACTAGTAGCAACACAGTAGTGAAGTGTGAGATGCAGAGGTGATCCAAACACTCACCAGATTCTCCTTTGCCTCTCTGTGTCAGACATTCAAGAGAGAGAGAGAGAGAGTGCGCATTTTGGAGCAGAGTAATTTTCAGTATCGCCTGCTGCTATCAGTATCCCTACTTGGTGTCAGTGAAGCAAAGCTGGTGTCAAACCCAGGAGCTGAAGTGAAAGTAACTACTTCCCAGCAAACTGTGTCCTTTTACCCTTAAAGGAAGATATATTCCCCACCCTTCTTTCTGTTGGAAGGCATACAGTTCAAAGCCCTTCCCTTTTACTCATTTGATAATAATAAATACTTGGCATGAGATTTTGAAACACAGCCATAAAACAATGATTGTTATTCTTTCAAATATCTCACCCCTGCTGACTGATTCATAGAGATTGAATCTTGATTAAAGCCCTTTATTCTCTTTGGGTTTTGATATTTTTCTCCTTTCCTGAAAGTTCCTCTATGGATGATTCCCCTTTGCCTTTTTACTTTCTTGCCTCATCCTGGTAGATATGAGTTACCTGAATAAGAAACGGGAGAATGTCAGAATAGTGACTAAAAGTAATCGCAGAATGGGCTTGCAAAAAGCATAAAAGACACTAGAGTGTCCCTTTCTGGAGAAATAAAAGAACTAAAACCTAACCAGCTCTGAATTTAAAAGGCTATTAATAAGATGTAATTAAAAAATGGAGGCTTTAACTGATAAATGAGGCAGAAGAGAGAATTAGTCATATAGATGACAAAATGATGGAGAATAAAGCAGCTGAGAAAAAGATAAACAGCTACTGGATCATGAGGGGAGAATTTGAGAGATAACTGATACCATAAAGTGAAACATTAGAGTAATTAGGATCCCAGAAGAGGAAAGAGAGAGAGAGGCAGAAGGTATATTAGAGTAAATTATAGTGGAAAACTCCCTAATCTGGGGAAGGAAACAGGCATCCAAGTCCAGGAAGCACAGAGAATCCCCCTCAAAATCACTAAAAATAGGTCAACACCCCAACATATAATAGTGAAACTTGAAAATCTCAGAGATAAAGAGAAAATCCTGAAATCAGCTCAGGACAAGAGGTCTGTAACCTACAAGAGTTGAATCATTAGATTGGCAGAAGACCTGTCCACAGAATCCTGGCAGGTGAGGTCTGAAAGGCTGGACTGAAAGAAAGGATTGGTATGTTCTACTCAGGGTACTAAATGAGAAAAATATGCAGCCAAGAATACTATATCCAGTTGGTATGTATTCAAAATAGAAGGAGTGATAAAAGCTTCCAGGACAAACAGAAACTAAAAGAATTTGTGATCACCAAACCAGCCCTATAAGAAATATTAAAGGGGATCCTCTAAGCAAAGAGAGACCTCAAAAGTCACCTAGACCAGAAAGGAACAAAGACAATATACAGAAACAGTGACTCTACAAGTAATACAATGGCACTAAATTCATTTCTTTCAATAGTTGCTCCAAATGTAAATGGGCTAAATGCCCGCAATCAAAAGACACAGGGTATCAGATTGGATAAAGAAGCAAGACCCATTGATATGCTGTCTACAAGGGACTCATTTTACACCCAAAGACACTACCAGATTTACAGTGAGGGAGTGGAAAACCATTTATCATGCTAATGGATATCAAAAGAAAGCTGGGATGACAATCCTTATATCAGATAAATTAGATTTTAAACCAAGGACTGTAATAAAAGATAAGGAAGGACACTATATCATAATTAAAGGGTCTTTCGAACAATAAGATTTAATAGTTGTAAATATTTATGCCCCTAACACAGGAGCAGCCAATTATTTATTCTAATTAATAACAAAATTAAAGAAACACGTTGATAATAATATAGTAATAGTGGGGGATTTTAAAACCCACCTCACTGCAATGGACAAAATCATCTAAGCAAATCAACAAGGCAATAAGGGCTTTGAATGGCACACTGGACCAAATGGATTTCACAGATAGATTCAGAGATTTCATCCTAAAGAAACAGAATACACATTCTTCTTGAGTGCACATGGAACATTCTCCAGAACAGACCACATCTGGGTCAACAATCAGGTTTCAACAGGTACCAAAAGATTGGGATCATTCCTTGCATATTTATGGACCACAGTGTTTTGAAGCTAGAACTCAATCACAAGAGGAAAGTTGGAAAGAACTCAAATACATGGAGGCTAAAGAGCATCCTACTAAAGAATGAATGGGTCAACTAGGAAATTAAATAAGAATTTAAAAAATTCAGGGACACAAATGAAAATAAAAACACAACTGTTCAAAACCTTTGGGATGTGGCAAAGGTGGTCCTAACAGGGGAGTATATAGCACTATAAGCCTTTCTCAAGAAACAAGAAAGGTGTCAAATACACAACCTAACATTTCACTTAAAGGAGATGAAGAAAGACCAGCTAATAAAGCCTAAACCCAGCAGGAGAAGATAAATAATAAAGATCAGAGCAGAAATCAATGAAATAGAAAACACCAGAACAGTAGATCAACAAAGGTAGGAGCCGGTTCTTTGAAAGAATTAATAAGATTGATAAACAGTTATAAGAGCATATTATGAATGACTATATGCCAACAAATTAGGCAATCTGGAAGAAGAAATAGAAGCATTCCTAGAGCATATAAGCCACCAAAACTGAAACAGGAAGAAGTAGAAACCTGAACAGACCCATAACCAGCAAGGAAAATGAAGCAGTAATCAAAAATCTCCCAACAAACAAGAGCCCAGGGCTGGATGGCTTCCCAGGGGAATTCTGCCAAACATTTAAAGAGGAAATAATACCTATTCTTCTGAAGCTGTTTCAAAGAATAGAAACAGGAGGAAAATCTCCAAACTCTTTCTCTGAGGCCACCATTACCTTGATCCCAAACCCAGACAAAGACCCCACCAAAAAGGAGAATTACAGACCAATATCCTTGATGAACATGGATGCAAAAATTCTCACCAAAATACTAGCCAATAGGATCCATTAAAAGGATTATTCACCATGATCAGTGGGATTTATTCCTGGGCTGCAAGAGTGGGACAACATATGCAAATCAATCAGTGTGGTATACTACATAATAAAAGAAAGAACAAGAACCATAACCTCTCAATAGATGCTGAAAAAGCACTTGACAAAGTACAGCATACTTTCTTGATTAAAACTCTTCACAGTGTAGGGATAGAGGCAACATACCTCAATATCTAAAAAGCCATATACAAAAAGACCACAGTGAATATCATTCTCAATGGAGAAAACCTGACAGCTTTTCCCCAAAGTCAGGAACATAGCAGGGTTCTCCACTATCACCACTGCTGTTCAACATGGCACTAGAAATCCTAGTCTCAGCAGACAACAAAAGGAAATAAAAGGCATCTGAATTAGCAAAAAGAAGACAAACTCTCACTTCACAGATGACATGATACTGTATGTGGAAAACCCAAGAGACTTTACCCCAAAATTGCTAGAACTCATACAGGAATTCAACAAAGTGCCAGGATATAAAATCAATGCAGAGGAGTCAGTTGCATTTCTATACACTAACAATGAGAAAGAGAAATGAAAGAATCTATCCTATTTATAATTGCACCAAAACACATCAGATGCCTAGGAATAAACTTAACCAAAGAGGTAAAGGATCTGTACTCAGAAAACTGTAGAACAATCATGAAAGAAATTGAGGAAACACAAAGCAATGGAAAAACGTTTCATGCTCATGGATTAGAAGAACAAATACTGTGAAAATGTCTATGCTATGTAGAGCAGTCTGCACATGCAATGCAATCCCTATCAAAATACCATTACTTTTTTCACAGAACTGGAACAAAATTCCTAAAATCTGTCTGGAAACAGAAAAGACCTGAATAGCCAAAAGGAATGTTGAAAAGGAAAAACAAAACTGGTGGCATCACAATTCTGGACTTTAAGTTCTATTACAAAGCCATAATCATCAAGACAGTTTGGTACTGGCACAAAAACAGACACATAGGTCAATGGAACAGGATAGAGAATCCAGAAATGGACCCTCAACTCTATAGTCAACTAAACCTCGACAAAGCAGGAAAGAATATCCAATGGAAAAAGGACAGTCTTTTCAAGAAATAGTGTTGGGAAAATTGAATAACCATATGAAGAAGAATGAAACTGGACCATTATCTTAACACCATACACAAAAACAGACTCAAAGTGGATGAAAGTCCTAACTGTGAGGCAGGAATCCATCAAAATCCTAGAAAACACAGCCAGCAACTTCTTTGATCTCAGCTGCAGCAACTTCTTACTAGACATGTCTCCAAAGGCAAGGGAACCAAAGGCCAAAATGAACTTTTGGGACCTCATCAAGATACAAAACTTTTTCACAGCTAAGGAAATAGTTGACAAAACCAAAGGACAACTGACAGAATGGGAGAAGATATTTGCAAATGACATAAAAGATAAAGGGTTAATATCCAAAATCTATAAAGAACTTATCAAACTCAACAACCAAAGAACAAATAATCCAGTTTAAAAATGGGCAGAAGACATGAACAGACATTCCAAAGAAGACATACAAATGGCCCACAGACACATGAAAATGTGTTCATCATCACTTGACATCAGGGAAATAGAAATCAAAATTACAAGGAAATAACACCTCACACCTGTCAGAATGGCTAAAATTATTAAGTCAGGAAATGACAGATGGTGAGGATGCAGACAAAAGGGAACCCTTCTATACTGTTGGTGGGAATTCAAGCTGGTACACCCACTCTGGAAACCAGTATGGAAGTTCCTCAAAAAGTTGAAAATAGAGCTACCGTATGACCCAGCAATTGCAGGTTATTGTAGTATTTACCCCAAGGATACAAATGTAGTGATCCAAAGGGGCATCTTCACCCCAATGTGTGTAGCAGCAATGACCACAATAGCCAAATTATGGAAAGAGACTGGATGTCCATCAACAGTATTGGCATATTACTCAGCCATCAAAAAAAAAAAATGAAATCTTGCCATCTGCAATAACGTGGATGGAACTAGAGGGTGTTATTCTAAGCAATATAAGTCAATCAGAGAAAGAAAGTTATCATATGATCTCACTGATATGTAGAATTTAAGAAACAAGGCAGAAAATCATAGGGGAAGAGAGGAAAAAGGAAAACAATACAAAACTAGATAGGAAGGCAAACCACAAGAGACTCTTAATCATAGGCAACAAACTGAGGGTTGCTAAGAAGGGAGGGGTTTGAGGGCTGGGGTAACTGGGTGCACTGAGTGTTATGTAAGGATGATGAATCACTGATCTTTATCTCTGAAAGAAATAATACATTAATGTTAATTGAATTTGAATCAAAGAAAGTAATTGCAGAAAATCTTAAGAAAGAAAAACAATAGATTTTAAAACCTGAAGTTCTTTGCAACAAATGGATTTATTGTTTATATATTTCTTTTGGATTTGGTAATATAGAAGATTAAACATTTGCAAAAGATAATGGCAAATTCAAAAAAGAAGAACAAATAATAAAGTAAATAAATAACAAAAGAATAAAAAATAAAGTGTGTTAAATGCAAAGCCATATAGAAACATTCTAAATGAGGAGAAATTCAAAGTAGTTATTGAGGTAATTGAAGTCCAAAATGCTTTTGTCAATTATCTTGACACTGCATATAAAACAGTGATTCTAGATTATTTGAGTAATTGACTTTGTTCTATAATTTCTTTGAAATTATGATTACAGATGGAATTGATGCATGGATCAAGTGCTGTATCCATTTTAATGAAAGGAAAATAAGCATGCTTGTGCATAAAATAACCTTATATTATAAAGAAAGGACTCAAAGAGAGGGGAGAAAGGAGTTAAGCTGTTACTTTTAGCATGAAAATAGGCATGGTTACAGACCTATGGTTCTTTCATTTCCATTCTTCCTTCTTTTACTTATTTTCATCCACTATACCGCCACCCAGTGGCTCAGATGAGGAAAAAAAAAGAATAGTGGATGGATATAGATGGCAAAATATTTACAATTCAGAATGAAATGGATTTTAAAATACCCCAAATACTGCAAAACTTTTTCCTTTGCTTTTCTACCTCAAAACAGAAAATATGAGCTCCCTTTGAGAACAAAGATTTTTTTTTCTCATACTTCCAATAGTACACATGATTTGAATAAATTTTCTCTATATATTGATGGATATTTGCTGGGTGAAGAGGATGATCAGTACATATTAGATGAGCTAGTGAGACTGATATCCTCACTAAAATTGCTTAAATATTTTGCTCTTTTTCTTCAAATTTTAGTATTTGGGGAAATCTATTTCTCTTTCCTGCCTGAGTTCTTCTGAGTCAAATATGACAGAATACAACAGAATTGTTAGTTTAAAAAGGAAAAAAAAAATATTACCTTTGCTTCTCATTAAGACTGGGTAGCAGAACACAGCTAAGTGTGTCAGCTAAACCAGATTTACTAATTCTTTGGGCCCCATTGTTGGATTACCTACCTAAAAAAGTGTTTGAGATTGTAGGCACACCACCTAGTCATTGCTTTCCACTCACTGATGTGGACAGGGGAGGAGGAAGATTAATTGCTAAGGCTTAAGACATTAGGTAGATTGATTCCATCTGTGATATTGCCATCATTTATAATAAGAACTAAATATTTGGTAATTGACCCTGTTCTTGGCAAAGTCCTTGAAAAACCCTTTGAATTTCAGAAGTAATGAGAGTGAGTGATAAGGTATCTTATGTTAATGAGGTATTTTGGACCCCACCTAAGGATGGGGGCTGGTTGCTGTGATTAAAGTCAGTCCAACCCTTGACATCTGGGTAGGGCAGAGGGGTAGGGAGGTTGGATCAATGGGCAATGGCCAGTGTTTCAATCAATCATGACCATATAACCTAGTCCCAAAAGGACTAGGTTCAGAGACCTTCCCCGTTGTTGAATGCACGGAGGTCCTGGGAGGGTGGTGTGCCTAGGCAGGCCATGGAAGCTCCTTACCCTTTCCCAAACCTTCCCCTATGCATCTCTTCCATATGGATTTTTATCTGTATCCTTTTTAATATCCTTTAATAAACTGGTAAACATAATTGTTACCCTGGGTTTTTTGAGTTGCTCTAGCAAATTATAGAACCTGAAGAGGGAGTTTTTGGAACCTCTGATCTAGAGCAGGCCAGTCAGAAGCATAGGTGATAACATGGGCTTGCAGCTGGCATCTGATGTGTGCGTGGGGGGAAGGAGTTGGGGAGGCAGTCATAGAGGACTGAGCCCTTAACCTGTGGGATCTGATGCTATCTCTGGGTAGATATTGTTGGAATTAAGTTAAATTATAGAACACCCAGCTGGTGTCACAGAGAATTGCTTGGTGTGAGGAAAACCTCTACACATTTGGTGACCAGAAGTGTCAGAAGTGAAATGTTTTGTGTGAATAGTAATGGAGTCACATGGGGAAGAAACACACATTTGTGAAAAACGTTTTTGTTGTTTTTTTCCCTACACAGAGAAAGGAAAAAAAAATTGTGAGTTTTTCTTCACACCATCCAAACGAATAAGATGGATCATTAAGGTCATTTATTGTACCTCTTTTTTGGGGAAAATGATGCAGCAGTGTACAGAACACCATTCTTCATGAAAACAAGAGAAAGTAGAGCTGAATCTAATATCTAGTGGTCTTCTTTGAGATACTGTAATACAGAAGCAAGCTCCAGTCCAAGCTAGCACATTAAAAGCAGAGAGATAATAGGGAGATTACTGTATGAGCTTTTTAAGGGATATGTCCTCCCAAAGCAAGAAATTATCTGACTAGTAAGAGCTGTGCACCTTATTTAGCAGAAGATAGATATTTTACTATATCCTAAAGTTAATGAGTAAGATAGGAAATGATAGGAACCTGGAAATAGGAAAGGAGTTATACAGAAAATCTTCAATGGATCAGAGGAACAGATTCCTACCCCACAATGCTTTCTGCTGTGACAACACCTTGAAAAGGGTGAAATGACCTAAGAATATTTGGGGGACACTATTGTAGAGAAAAACCTATCAAGTTGAGCTTGGCATTTGTTATTTTCCATTCTTGCTATGAGGTAAAGTTTATTAGCAAGGAGCTAGAATTAGGTGGAAGAATGATCCCCAATTCAATTTGGAGAGTTGGGTTCATCTTCACTAGCAAAATTGCCCTACAAAATGAAACTAAGAGGTATCTCACTCCGGCTTTAAAGAAGTTAATTAACAAGCTAATACCAGAACTGAGCCTATAGTTGCTCAATTATAATGTCCAAACACCCACACAATGGGAAGCAAGTAGCTGCTTTGGTAGCAAAACCACAGGGGAATAATCTTTAATGTGCCCCTAATGTAACCATAGAGGTCACACTGAAGGGCACTGGACAAGGAGAATATGAGCAGTGACTAGATTTTGGAGCAGTTTATGCTGGCTAACCCACATGTTTGCCTCATTGCTGATGGATATAGCCAACAAACAGTTTTCCATGAGATTATTGTTCTATTCTTTACATGATTGATGCAATATATAAAGTCTTTGGGTTAAAATCAATGGCACTCTCTCTTAACTAAAAGTTTTAATGCATATTTTTGCCTTTTCCTCCATTTTATATGACACATATATTTTCAAGATGTTTATATGTTAGCTCACCAATTGCAGTATTTATGAAAGTATTGCAGTATTTTTGGGTCTGGAATTGCTTAAGATTGTATAGCCAAAACCAAAACAGAATGAAAGAAAATGAATGTCAAAAAGTTTGGGCTATCAGATCATTGGCCTACAGGTATTCAAACTTGGAATGAGTTTGTGTCCTCTCTCTTTGGAGAAGTGATGTACACTGCATCATGTTGGGCATGAATATTTTTGGAAATGTTATGAAAGATGGCGTGTGTGTGTGTGTGTGTGTGTGTGTGTATTTGTTGTGTTGGGAAGTCAAGCAATGTAGTAGACCCTATTTATTTTTGTTTTCCATCAAACTCTTCTTCTGAAACATCAGTAAACTGTACTTTCCCTCACTATGTCCACATGATTCTTGGCGTCTTTGGCCTAGAAGGTTGGTTTTGAAAGAGTGACTTGGACCAAAGTGGACCATTGAACATTTTATTCAATCCCCAAATATTCATTTATGTTTCCCTTAGCCTATTTTTGCAAAATCCTTGACTTTAAAACTCTTTAAGATTTAATTTTAATCTAGACTGCACTTTGATTTTAACCTCTTTTGGTATTGTAGAATAGTTTGGTAAAATAAAAGAACTCTTTTTTTTTTAATTTACCAAGAGCATTAATTTGAAGACTTGTTTTTGTCAGGATTTTTATTTATTTATTGTTACTATATAGAGAAAATTATATGGCAAGAAAATAGATTTTAAATTACAAGAAACATTCAAACATTTTCCCCAAAGTTGTTGGGATAAGAAAGCTTCCCCAAATTACTAAAATTAGAATTATATAAAGTATCATGATAGGGTAAATATTTCAGGAAGTGCATTACAGTGGCGATTTTAAGATGGTGATAGGAAGCAAAATAGCTCATCTGTTTCCACATAAAGAATGATGTAAGGAAAAAGAAGTAAATGTACTTTAAAAATAAGGAAAAACTTAGAGTATCATAAGCAGTCCACTGAAGAATAAGCACTAACTAAATTTAGAATATTATTATCATCCTTATTTAAGACAGAAATGGAACAAGAGCACAAATTTGGAAAACATTATTTTGTTGTTTTGAGTTTCAAAAAGGACTTGAATATGATTGTCAGCATATTACCAACTTGTTAAAAAAACACACTCCCAAATTTGGAGGTATGTTGAAGATGCTACAAAGTCTTCATTAAAATAAAAATTTATAAATAACTCACTGAAAAATAATGATAGTTTATGATGATCAGTGCAGTTTGAAGATCAAAAGCTTATTATGTACAACTATAAGGGGCATCTCTGGGTGGCACAGCCAGTTAAGCAGCTGACTCTTGGTTTCAGTTCAGGTCACGATCTCAGGGTTGTGAGATCAAGCCCTGCATTGGGCTCTGCACTCAGCACAGCTGCTTCAGATTCTCTCTCCCTCTGCCCCTCCCGCCCATTCTCTCTCTCTATCTCAAATAAATAAATAAATAAATAAATAAATCTTTTTATAAAAAATAAAAAGAGGGGTGCCTGGGTGGCTCAGTCATTAAGCATCTGTCTTCGGCTCAGGTCATGATCCCAGGGTCCTGGGATCAAGCCCTGCATCCGGCTCCCTGCTCGGCAGGAAGCCTGCTTCTCCCTCTCCCACTCCCCCTGCTTGTGTTCCCTCTCTTGCTGTGTCTCTCTCTCTGTCCCATAAATATATAAAATCTTAAAAAAAAAAAAATCAACTATAGGAAGACAAATCCCTAATTAAAGTATGTGTGTGTGTGTGTGTATGTTTGTGTGTGTATATATACATATACACATACACAAATACATATGGTATATACATGGCACAGGGGCGCCTGGGTGGCTCAGTGGGATAAAGCCTCTGCCTTTGGCTCAGGTCATGATCCCAGAGTCCTGGGATCGAGCCCCGCATCGGGCTCTCTGCTCCGCGGGGAGCCTTCTTCCTCCCCTTTCTCTCTCTGCCTGCCTCTCTGCCCACTTGTGATCTCTCTCTGTCAAATAAATAAATAAAATATTTAAAAAACATATATATGTCACATATATAAATACATATACATATATATATATATATGGCATTAAGTAAAGGTATTTTCCCTTGAAATAAGCAGAATGAAAATAATTGCCCATACCTTCACTTAGATTTTGTTACCTAAGCTATAAAAAAATCAACATTTATAAAACTTAATTGTTACTTAGCATTAATGATTAACTGGATTTAAATTAAATTGAAAATCAGTTGTTTATACTTCAAAAATTAGGATGTACATTCTAATATAATTCTTTTTTTCTAATATAATTCTTATAACCAATACAACTGAGTTTTACTTTGAATATGGAGTTTTACCCTTTTTAAATGTTTTATGTATCTTATCTTAATCTTATAGTCAGATCTACAGAATAGGAACTGTCAACATCTCTATTTTAGAGATATAGAAACTGAGTTACCTAAGGTAATGAACTTGGTCACACATGAAATGATGATGCCACACAAAGTCACCACTCATTCCACTAAATGAATTCCAACACTCTGCTAAATAAAATAATTTGCAGAAGTTAATTAACAGGTTGAGCTTAAGGCAAATCATCTACCATGTTCTGGTAACATGTTTTTTTATCAAAAAGTAAGGATATTGAACTAGGTACTCTTGATAGTCTCTTTCAGTTCTTGTATCCCATGTTAGATGTTTGACCTTTCAGCTGAGCAGCAATTTTCATGATAAGAAATCTCCAATGGGTACCTTCTACTGTAAAACTCCAGCTTCCAGTGAACTCATAATGTTTTGTTGCAGGAGAATTAAACAATCAATGTAAAATAATAACAACACAATTTATTTTAGATTATTAAATAAAATTTATTAGAAATTAATTGGTATAAGAAATAAACCCTATCTCAAGTGGGGTTTATAAAACACAACTCCAATAGGATTGAATTTAATCATGTAAACCCATCTTTTTTTGGGTAGGAAATCATTCTGGAATTAGATATACCCTAGATATATCTATCAGATATCTGTCAGGTATGATATATATGTATATATCAGATATCTATATGAGACATCTATCAAATATATATAAATACCCTCTGTCATTCTGACAACAGCAGTTTAGGACTCAAAGGAGAGAAAAAAGAATTCATTTGACTTTTTAAAAAAAGATTTTATTTATTTATTAGAGAGAGAAAGAATGAGCAGGGGGAGAGGCAGACAGAGAGGGAGAGAGACAAGCTGACTCCCCACTGAGCAGGGAGCCCAATGTGGGGCTCAATCGCATGAATCTGAGATCATGACCCAAGCCAAAGTCAGACACTTAACCAACCAAGCCACCCAGGCACCCCTTTGAAAGAAGCCTTATACAAAAGTCCAATAAAGGCATCCATTTGGAAAATAACTTGGCTTCACACTAATTCTGCATGTTTGTTTGAGCTATGATCAAATTCCAGTCCTCAGTATTTCATCCTGTCCTTAATCCATTATGTTAGAATTCCTGCTCCTAGAAAGTGAGAAGAGAGTGGTTAGAAAACAGGTGAGAGATGGAGCTCCTCACTAAGTTAGAAAATATGGTAAAAAATAAGACATAAGATAAGCAACAGTGCCAAGCAAAGCATTATAAATTGAAGACAAAAAAAGGGAAAGAGAGAGAATTCGATTTGCCTTCCAAACTAAAATATTTACATGATTAAATTCAACCTTGTGATACATCACAAGCAAAAATAATCAGAAGATATAATCTTTACTCAAACAGTTATAATTGTCAGAACTGAAGGGCCTAAAATTTGAATGCAGTATTATGATTGACTAATAGAGTCATCAAGAAATATTAACTCAGTTACTGCAAAGTAAGTTTAACTTTAAATTAATACTGTTTATCTTTATGAGTTTAGTGTTTCTCTGAAGACCTAATTAGAGTAGATTAAATTCATGGAAACTTTACTAGGAAATAATATCAAGGATATAAGCTGTATGTCATTTTTCTTTAAAAATCAGGACCTCAGACCTTGCATTTAAATAAGTCTACACATTAGTTCCTGTTACTCAGCTGATAAATAATTATTAAGATCCCACATTATTAGAATGTGTCCCTTATATTTAACTGAACTTTTTAAAAATAAAAATAATGTATGTTGGTAAAAAGAAGGTCTATTATTTTATAATAATGGACTGTGGAAAGCTAGGAGTTTCTTGAAAAAGAGCTTGAATTTTCCTTTGTAAATAGATACCCATGCTAATTTAGCAGCATTGAAGTAATCATTACAGCATTCACCATGTTACAGAGCTGTTACTGAATATCTGAGGGGTAGTAATTCAGATTACTCCTATACCCGAGGGAAGGGCTGGATAGGGAAAGTTTGCCTGCAAAGGACTATATCCTTATTGAAAGAAGAGAAAAAGGCAAAATTTGCTAACAATGGTAGGGAAGCCAGAAGCTTCTATCATGAGATCCACTGGATACCTTCTAACAATTTGGTCATTGCTATCCTGGATTCAAAAAGGGCAGACCAGTTTGATCCCTAGCTTCTGGCTGTAGTGTAGTGATTTTCAAGAGTTATGTACCTAAGAACCTGTTGGGAAGCTGGTTAAAATTCCATTCCTTACAAGACAGAGTATCATGGGGGAAGGCAAGGGAAAATGAAACAAGACAAAACTAGAGACTTTTAATCTCAAGAAACAAACCGAGAGTTGCTGGAGTGGAGGGAGGTGGGAAGGCTGGGGTGTCTGGGTGATGGACATTGGGGAGGGTATGTGCTATGGTGAGCGCTGATGAAATGTATGAATCACAGACCTGTACTTCCAAAACAAATACTGCATTATATGTTAATTAAAAAACACAATCTTTTCAAATATAGCCATTAAAAAAAATTCGGTTCCTTGTTACATTCTGAATAGGAAGCCTAGGGCCAGCTCAGTTACTGTGCCCCCGCCCCTTTTTTTCTTAATCAATATACCTGATGATTCTGATAAACACTTGTCTGGTAAACTAGTACAACTCCTGTCTTAAATCTCTTAAAAAATGTTATTGGGGATATACTGTTTAACAGTACAAACAGAACTAGTGGATAAATAAGTCCTGGAGAGTTTATGCACAGTGTAGCAATTATAGTCAATAACACTACATTATAAACTACAAAGTTGCTAAGAGACTGGGTCTTAATTGCCCCCACCCCCAAAATGTTAGTTTTTCTTTTAACTGTCAATTTATCTTAAATGTCATAATATGATTGTTCAGATTTTTTTGCCTATGGGCAGCGATATTATTCATAAGACCATTTAATTCTCTCTTTATTATTCAAAATAAGTGGTAGAAAAAGAACTTTTGGAAAGTAAAGCACCTTGTTGATGATTTGCCTACAATACAAATAAGCAAAGCATTCTTAATGATTAAATGGGGTGAGGGTCATTATTATAGAGCAGTTCTGAATTGAAAAACCTTGTAGTATACAAATGAGCACACCAAGGGGATGATATGTGCTTCTTCTATACCTCCACATTTAAGACTGAACTATATAGAATCATGAAATAAATGATGCTAACATTTCACTAATTTTTATTAATAAAAATAAATAAGGATCTATTTTTATAGATCCTAATTTTAGTCTATTTGAGGCTTTTGTTTTCTGTAGCTGTTTTAACTGGACTTGGTTGCTAAAATCAAAGCAGTTTGCTTGCTTTCACATAGCTTTTTCTGTTCTCAGTAGTTTGCATTCCAAAAGGAAGTCACCAAAGGGTGTACTCCTTGTTTAGTGTCTTCCGTCTACAAAATAACTGATGGACCAAAAAGCTATTCTGCTCTTACTACCAAGGTTTTTAAAATCATCTTTCATTTTCTGGTGGTGAAAGGAAGGGAGTTTGTGAGAACAAGATGACTTTTAAAGAAATTGTGAAAGGTAACATTGGGTATAAAGATGGCCATGCCCATGGGACCTGAGAAAGAAAGGGAGTTCAGAAAAAACTTGGACTATGAATTAGTAAGTATTAGAACTATGAGAAACCAAAAGATAATGTAATTCTCTCCTTTTATAAGAGAGAACTACACTCCCACCCTCATAAAAGTAATTTTGTGACTAGCCCAGTATCACCATTTGTGTTTTCTTCATCATCTTTCACTATTTTTTTTTTAATCTTCCTTAGTTCTTTCTGAGTTCAACAATTGGGATAAAATAGTCCTCTCTTTATTCATCTTATAAATCATGAGGATTGAAAGACCAAAGGAACATTTTTGCACACAGAGGTTACAGTCAAAATCAAATAGGTCCAATGGAAAACTACTCTTTAGGAAGTAAATTCAGTAAGACATATTTCCATATGGTTTCATAGTTTAAAAAACATGCCAATGTTGAATTGAATTAGTCCAGAGCATTTTTGGTGTACAGACAGGCCCAAAGGATGGAAACTCTTTTATTTGCCAGAGATAGGCAGGGATAACTTAAATACACTTTGAGGAAACATGTTCAGTAAGTATTTGTGGAAAAAGAGAGATAGAGGAGAGAGCAAGAGATTGATTTAGACCTGAGACAGAGACATAAAAACAGGTAGTGAGAGAGAATAGAAATATTTAAATATAACCTGATGCTTAAACTCAGAGGAGAAAAAATACATTTGGTAAGCAGCCAGATTCCCCACCTTGAACCGTAAACATTTACAATGCACTAGAGATTAAGAAGTTCCTATAAATATTATGTCAGCCTTTCTCTCTCATTGTCTGTTATTAGAAATGGACCTACCACTGTGTGAAGACATCTGGAGTACTCCCAGCATATGCTATTGTAACCATTATGGCATTTAACAGCTGTCAAAGGAGGAGGCACATTGCACACATCCTGGTTGGAAACTTGGAAGTAGACTTGGCCTCTATGGTGAAGGAATTAGAAGCCCATTGTGGGCTGATTGCCATACAGACTGTTTTGTGAGAATTTCTGGAACTCTTTTGTGCAACACTGTAACAATCTTCTGTTCTGGTTTTGTGAAAAAAATATGATTTCAATGAGTATCTATAATGGAAAATTTGAGGGGACTAGAATATTCAGAATTTGGAAACTTCCTTCATGGTGCTTTTTTGTGATACACTATGGACTCATGGTTTATGTTTTTGAACCTCCACGTAAGTATGGGGTGGTCTGAGCCAGAGTTAACATTTAGGATTCTATAACCTGATTAAAATGTGCATGGGTGGCTGATTTTAAACACAAAAGTGGACTCTTCAAGAAAAAAAAAATATGTTTTGAAGGAGAGAGATCAAGCAAGCAGACAAAAACCTTTTGGTTTTTTCGTATTTCCTGGTGCATTTGAATATAAATCTATCTCAGCAGGAAATTCTAAAGTAGCTAGAAAAATAAACAGCTGACAAATATAAAGACATGAGGCTGAGAAGCACCGCCTAAGAATGTAGCTTATGATTATGTTTCCTTGTTTTGCTTCCTATTCCCAGGTTGAAGTTGTTTGTGTGGTGTATGATTTCAGGCAGTTTTCATTACATTACACATCTTGATAAATTTTAGATGGGTTTTATATCATCCCACAGGGCATGCTGATCCCGTGGGTCACACAGCCTCAGTCTCTTCAGGAGTGAAAAGTCTCTTATTGTCACCATGTATCACCCAAATTCCTAGCACTAAATGAATGGTACAATCTGCTTTTTCCCTCAGGATTTACTAACAGTCTCTGCAAAGTGCTGTAAATCTTATTAATTTTCTCTGATTTGAGTAAATATTATAATATTCAGACACTGAGCTTCAGAAAATATTTCTTGAGTCTCATAAGTGCTTCCTGGCTCATAAAAACAGAGAGATAGTTTGAAGTAAAAATTGAAGATTTTTATTGTTCGATTTATAAGTGTGTACTATAAAAATAAAATTTCAAAATCTATAATCTTCAAATTTTTCAATTTTCTCTCCCCTCCTCTACCTAAAACTCTCCAAAACTACAAACACCTGCACACACACACATACATATTCACCCACTGCATACATTAAATGTATACCCAGTCCTATATATTTATGCTAATATAAGAGAAGCCAAATGAAGTTCTTCTATAGTTATATAGAACGTTGAAAGAAGTTTCATTCATCCCTTTGACATGTGCAATCTAAGTGAAGAAAGAAGATTCAAGAACTTGATGGATTAGTATATTTAATGTGTACAATTGGAGCAATTTTCTTGTAATTTGAATGAACCCAATACAACTCAGAAGAACAAAATGAAAGTGACTGAAATCAATCTATTGATTTTAATTCAATTGTTCCTCACACTTAAGTAGGTGACTATTTAAAGGTGAATGAAAATTATATAGACATTTCTAAAACAAATAAAAAGTAACCATAGGCACCAAAATATTTTTAGTGAGCACATGTGAAAATACTTGTTAGAAAGAAAGGAGAAGCAAGTGGAAATATATCATTTGATGCAATGTACTAAACTTTTTCCAGGGAAGGGTCCTTGTTTAACAATTAGATGTCAAAAAACGCACAATCCTAACCTGAATATGGTCATGGCAGAATTGTGTTGACCTGCCAGATGTTTCCACATCTGTAGTACATCTGTTTAAACAGAACCATTGGAGGGGATACAAAGAATAAGACTCCAGTAAAATATAAATTCTTTTATAGATGTATGCTCTGTCATCAAAGCAATTTAATATTCCAATTTATTGAAAACCCCTAATTCAGTGTTTCTGTGAAGAATTTATTTTGAAGACATAACAGTGCTCCATTTTTAAAAAATCAAAATTAGGTCATATTTAAAAACAAATAGATTGCTTTTTAAAATATATACATTATTGAATTGAGTGAGGCAAAGGCTGCCAGAACTATGGGTATTAATTTTGCTTCTGGTTTGCTAGTTTTTATGTGGTTCTATATATTGTAACATCAGCCAGTGAGGTGGCTATCATGTTAAGAAGTACAGTAATTCTGGAAACCTCTGTGAATATCATTTCTGCAAAACTTCCTTTTATTCTTTGAAAATTGTATACCATCCCTTTAGTAAAATGCAAAAAAAAAAAAAACTGCACATAAATATTAACACTGCTTATCATTAGCCATGAACTCATTTATTCCATAAAGATTATGCATTTAATGTACAACCTCCAAAAACATAGTTCATAAATCTTAAGAGTATGGGTCTGAGCCTTACATTCAGCCAACACTTATGCAGGTATTACTGATCACTTATTAATTGACAGATCTTAGGTTAAGGCTCTAGAGTCTAGGTACACATCACTTAACTAAGTATGATCCTATTTGAATCTTTGTTTTGGCTTCTTCTTGAAATGCCCTTTGAATTTGAGTCAAATCTGTCAGTCAATTATCATTTTATTTTCTAGCTGTCCCATGAAGATCATGATTAAAATGATGACTTTAGCAATCCTTAGGGGGCCTATCGGTTCAGGATTCAAATGTATTTTGCATTCTTGTATTTATGACTTAACATTTTTAAAAAGATAGCTTTAATTTTTACTACTAGTGGAGAGACTTAACACGGATATTTTTCAAGATAAATTGACTTAAAATAATATGATCCTGCATTTATTAAATCCCAGAAGTAATAAACAGGTTTGATTCACCCTATCTTAAATCTTTAATGTTGTACTTATTCAAGAAATACACCATAGTTAAAAGTATTCCTAACTAGTATATTGTGATCACAAAATAACTATATCTTTTTGATTTGCATTAAGATTTGTAAGTTAAATTGCTTGGAACTGATACCTATATGAAGGCAGCCATAGCAAGGCACCAACTTCTTCCTTTTTTTAAGGCAAAAGACAACTGTATTTTCTTCAACTTGTAACTTATACAGTAGCAATCCTGTAAACTTGATAGTGAATTCCTATAATGACCTAGGAACTCTTGCTTCCAGACTCATGGCTTTGTGCCCAATTTCAAATTGCTGTTTTCATAATAGCTCTTGGGAAAAACTTCTTTTAAAACTCTATAAGTGTTGCTTAGATTGGTTCATGCTTTCTTTCTTGTTACTACTTTAGTTGTTTTGTCCCTGAGCAGTTCAGGAAATTCAATATTTTTTTGGATCCTCCTGTTTCTGTGAATTTAAATGTTTATTTTATTCCCAGTCTATTTATAATTCTATCTATGTGTATTTAATTAATCCTATCTTATGCCGTTCAGTTTATCTGTTTTCCAGAATTCTTAATTATGTTATTTTGGTATATTTCTTTTCCTTGTTATCTCTCCTAACCATTAATTCTCTGACTAGAATCAACACAGAATGCTGGCCAAGGATACAGAAGTGTAAAGCATATGTATAAAGCTTAAAAAGTAAAAGTGACCTTCAGTGGCTAGAGTATAGGATACATGTACAATAGTTGTGGAAGATGTGTCATGATTCCAGAAAAATGTAAGGATTTTATATGAATAGTCTTGAACTCCATGCTTAGAATAAAATACATTAGAGGGAAAAGGAGAGCCAAAGTCTTTAAAATAAGCAAATGTTATTATAACACATAACATAATTCTGGTTACCATGCAAAAATATTACAAGTGAGTTAAGAAGTCACAATAAATTAGAGAAAGGAAAGACTTAGCCTCAGAAAAATCCCAACTTTCTTTTGGGAAAAATGGAAGAGCTTGCCAGATAAAGTGTACTGTGAGAAACTGAGGCCACAAAACCACCTTGTTTGGGGAACTAATAATTAAATGTTTTATAATAGTGAGAAATTATATTTTTATAAGTTATAGGGAAGGAGAATGACATTTTGGTAGTGTGTGGGTAGGAGTATGATTAATAAACAAAATAGTCAATGTTCTTTTTTTTAAAGATTTTTATTTATTTATTTGACAGACAGAGAGCACAAGTAGGCAGAGAGGCAGAGACAGAGGGGGAAGCAGGTTTCCGGCTGAGCAGAGAGCTCAATGTGGGGCTCAGTCCCAGGACTCTGGGATCATGACCTGAGCTGAAGGCTGAGGCTTTAAACCACTGAGCCACCCAGGTGCCCCAAAATAGTCAATGTTTTTACAGACCTTATTAGTCCAGTGAGAAAGGAGATAGTAAAAAATAAATAATAAAAATTATCTCAGAAAATATTTCAAAATTGCAGTTGTAAATAATGCTATAATGAATATGTATCCCTTTGCAAGCTTTGCAAGGTTAAAGACTCTTTTTGGTTCATCGTTCTATCCATACTGCCTAACTCAGTACTTGGAGGATTTTTTATGTGCTGTGCTATCTGGTTACTGTGCACTAAAATAAGGTATCACTGCTTATTAATTTATTTCTGTTCAACATACTAGGGAGAAAGGAAAAAGAAACTGGAGATTAAAACTAATGTGAACTCCTTTGTAAATCGTTACAAGAATTACACAAATCTTCCTGTAGGTGGGCCACAAAATTGGTTTTAAGATTTTTTTTGGTTAATAAAGTAGAGGAACTAAATCAGCTGTTTAATTTAAAATACTGTAAGAAAACCAAAGTAATTTTTAGTAGTAAAAATATGTTTGCTAAAGCAAAAAGAAATATGCTCAGAGAGGATATATTCAAAGACAACACTTAGTAACAGGATGAGCATTTTCATCCAGGTTTATGTTCTTTGTGCAAACAAACAAAATTAGACTGAATTTAATTGTGAAAATAGAAAGGGATAAAGCAAAATATGTAAATATAGAAACGAGATATAAAGTGTACAAGTAAAGTTTAGATTATATACTGGAGACAAATTTAAGACATAATTAGAAAAAAATGTTGAAACAACTGTTGGAAGGTAATTCTCTATGGGAATTTATGTTCATCGCTGAGCTTCTTCTGAGCTGTTTCTGAGTTACAGACTGGCAGTTTTGTAAAGTTGTTTTTAAAATGTGAACGGCTATGGAAGGTAGAGATACTGTCTTCCACTGGGGCAGAGAACAGGTTTGTTCGCTTTCTGGAATAATAAAGATAATGCTTTCAACTCTTTAACAGATTGGACTTTGTTCAGATTGAACTTAAGTTCAGGGATAGAGTCCCTTAGCTGTGACAAAAGACTCTGTGTGTACACACCTACCTGGGTGTTTATACCTTGGCACTGCTCCACATTATTTCTTGGAACTTTAGAATCAAAAGGAACAAATGCAAAGCTGAAGCTCATTCTGCCTGCTATGCCATGAGTAGTAAAGTCCTGTCTCTAACCCTGGAGTCTTTTGTCTACTCTTAGCATCCATGAAATTCTAGCAGACTAACTTGTTAGCTTACAAACATAGTAAAATCTCAGACCTTTCACACTTCTTAATGCTTATTTTGCTTAAAATACTAATATAAAAGAAGACTGAGGAACTATTATTAGTTACAATTTCCTCAATGGTTACTAAATAGTTTTCAGATTTTCTCAACTGTTACTGCAAAAAATTATTCTGTTTTCACTCATGTATAGAAGACCTGATAGCTCATATGAAAATCACTTTCATGAGAAACTACTAAAAATCCTAGATAAGATTTAAAAGGCAGACAAGAAATTTAAATATTCATATGTATTTTCTAATATTGGCAGTATCTTAACACAAAAGCATGTAAAACGGTATCCGAAGTAAAGGACACACACTACTATTCCATATAAAAATAAATTAAATTTAACTGAACATTAAGATAATAAACTACCATGACAAAAAAGAGAATTTGTCCCCAAATCAACCGAATGGAGATTTAAGTTAAGCAATGTATTAACAAAATGTATCACAACAGATCAAATAAGGAAAGCTATATAATAATATATGACCTGTTGGCTAATTGAATTTAAATAAAAACAAAAGAAAAAAAAAGCAATCATGACAAAAATCCTTAGAAAAATATAGAAAACAAGAAAGTAATACCCTAATCATAAAAATGAATGTCTATTTCAAATAAATAATAGTGAACTACATTTTGGGTTACTTAATATATGTTTAAGATTCTATTGGAACAAAAGAGTTTCATGTTAAAGTATATGATTTAGAAATAAAGTTCACATATTCCCTTTTTGGGAATATAGTGTTAAGTGAGATAAAAATTACAACCAAAATTATATTTGAGCACAGTTAAAATGT
>ML101208.1:0-23172 GCA_003697995.1 Taxidea taxus jeffersonii | reverse complement strand
GAGATAAAAATTACAACCAAAATTATATTTGAGCACAGTTAAAATGTGTGATTAATTTGGAATACTTTTATAAAGCAGAAAGGAAATGTCAAAGGGTCTCTTTACTTTACCTCTCTCTGTCAAAATGTAATAAGCATTGGTGAAATTTCCCTCTGGGTGCTTATTCAGGAGTGATTGTTATTGTCCTTTATATACTTTTAAAATTTTATATTTGGCAAAAAAAAAAAAAAAGATAAAAGAACACCGTGTGCTTAGTATGGGACAAATGACTAAGAGTGAATTGTGCTGACAAAAAGGCCTTCTCTTTGTTTTCTCTGAGATATATCTGTACGAGGTTAAGGAAATTACCAAATGACCACTTACAAGTTTTTGGATGATATTGCCTGAAATTAATTCTACTTATCAGATGTAGACTTTAACTACATGAAATTAAAACTTTCTGCACAATGTTAAATATAGCAGATTTCCTGGCATTGTGAGAATCTTGTTTTGCACAAGAGGGCTGAGACACATTTTAATGAGCTCTTTTAATACAATCCAAAAAGCATGTCATCAATTACATGCATAAGTAATATAAGAAAACTTGTATCAATGTCACTGGTTTTTAATATGTTCTTTAACTTTGATTTAAATTCTACCTTGCTTAGTAGTTGGGCACCTCTAGAAATAAAATTCATCTCTTTCAATACTATTTTATACTGTTTTAATCCACAGTGATAAATTTCTGTTACTCAGAAAGTGCATGAAGGGTTTTACCATGCAATTGCTTGGCAGTCTCAGAACAGCTGTGGCTGATCTATCATTAATCAAGTACTTATTGAATGTTTTCTAAAAGTTATAGTGCTTTTTGCTGGGACAGATATTTAAAATAATAATGATTAATATTTATTATGTGACAGGTAACTTTTCATTGCTTCACTTGCATTACCTCAATTAATCCTCAAACTATGCATATGATAAACTGTATCCTCATTTTACAAATAGGAAAACTGAGGCCTGGAGAGTTGCTGTCACTGAGTAGCTAGCTCCAGCTTTGTGCACACACCACTATGATACTGTATGTATAAGAAAAGTCATAGGTGTGCCCTTAGGGCTATAGTGCCTTGTGTGTCATCCACGCAAATAATTACATTACAGAATGAGAAGTACTATAAAAAAGATAACTATAAAATACATAAGAAAAAGGATTTTTTCCACGGTAAAATTAGTCATCATATGGTGAAGTCTACTTGTTGCAGATGTCTATTACAAAGCACATTAATTCCTAATACTTATGCTGAGAATGTTATCCCAATTGTAAAAAATGTGCCTAACTCCCTCCTTAAAAACTTAAACTGCATTATTAAAAAGATAAATGGGGAAGGTGCCAGGCAGGTGGCTCAACTGGTTAAACATCTGCCTTAAGCTCTGGTCATGATCCCAGGACCCTGGGATCGAATCTCACATCAGGCTCCCGACTCAATGGGAGTCTGCTCCTCCCTCTCCTCCCACTCCTCCCACCCTTCCCCTAGCTTGTGAGCTCTCACACTTTCTCTCTCGGATAAATGAATAAAATCTTTAAAAAAAGATAAATGGAGAAATTTTCATTTCTTGTAATAAGAAATTAAATTAGTCACCAATAATGCTTTAAAAAAGTATACTTTTTAAAAAAAACTTTTAAAAGCCTCTAAATGGTCATAGACATTGGTAAAAAATAATCAAGCCAGTCCTGGGGTAGAAATGGGAATCCAGGCATATAAATAAGGAAATAAACTACTCTTCCCATAACGTTTTGGCTGATCTGGAAATTTTGAATTATTATTTTTACAAACTCCCAAAATGAAGGGATCAAAATATCAAAACCAAGTATTCACAAAAGGTAAGTAGTAAAACAGGAATGCTCCTACAATAAGTTTGTCTCCAAAATCCAGCACCCCAAGGATGAGTAAGAAGTGGACAGTTTTCACATGACTTGAAATCCATAGACTGTTCATGGTATTTGTCTTAAAGCTTTCTGGAAGAAAGTAACACAAATCCTCTCCTGAGGAAGGAATTCATCCCAGCTGTCAATTAAATTCTAAAAATAATACTTGTCACTGGCTGGTGAAAATAATTAAAAACACAAGCAAACGTATAATAATTTGTAAGTAATAGAAATCACAGACAACATAAACAGACTAGCAAAGACTTCATATACAAGTCAGGCACAGACTACAAAATAACTTTATTTTATATGTTTAAAGAAAGAAATAATATATTTTAAAATACCAACAGGAAATCAAAAAAAGTAGTACAGCAAACTTGAAAAGGAATGAAATGTAACATCTAAAATTTTTTTTAAAAAGCAGTAAAAATTCAATGGACAGGTATAAAGGCGGATAAGAAACAGCTAAATTAATATATTATTGAATTGAAAAATAAATTTAAATAAATAATCCAGAATTCAGCATGAGGAAAAAATGTAAAATGCAGGATATATTTAAAATGAAATAGATGGGGTAAAAAGGACAAGCATGTCCTTAACTGAAGGTCTAGAAGATGACTAATGGTTCAAAGGAAATATTTGAAGAGATAGTGGCTGAGAATTTTCCAGAATTGATGAAAATCTCCACGCTACAAATTTAAGAAGCCCAACAAACTGCAACTCACACATATAAGAAGAAATCCAAACCTAAACATTTTGTAGTGAAACTTCACACAGGAAGACAAAAAGGAAATCTCTAAAGCTCTCTGAAGAAAAGAAAAAGTCTCTTCAAATGACCAGCAGCTAGAGGGACAATTTATTTTCTGTGGGTGGGGTAGGGAAGGTTTCTTCTGAGGGCTGCGAAGAAGTTTGTTGGTAGTTTGTTGGAATCCTTGGTGGTCCTTGACTTGTTACATGCATCACCTGGATCTCTGCTTTCATCTGAACATGGCATTCTCCCTATTCATGTGTGTCTGTCTCCAGATTTCTTCCTTTGTAAGGGACCATTGGATTAGTGGCCTACCATAGTGCCACATAAATTAGTGGTGTTATGGCAAAAATTTCTTTTATCTCAGGAATTCAAAATGTATAACAAAGAAGAAGTGGCATATATATACAATGAAATATCATGCGGCCATCAAAAAACCAAAATCTTGCCATTTGTAATGACATGAATATAATTAGAGACTATTATGCTAAGCAAAATAAGTCAATAAGAGAAAGACAATTATCATATGATTCACTGATATGAAGAATTTGAGAAACAAGACAGAGGATCATAGGGGAAGGGAGGGAAAAATGAAACAAGACGAAACCAGAGAGGGAGACAAACCATAAGAGACTGTTAATCTTAGGAAACAAATTGAGGGTTGCTAGAGGGAAGGAGGGTGGGAGGGTTGGGGTGGCTGGGTGATGTACACTGGGGAGGGTATGTGCTATGGTGAGTGCTGTGAATTGTGTAAGACTGATGAATCACAGACCTGTACCTCTGAAACAAATAATGCAGTATGTGTTAGTGTAAAAAAAACTGTACTGTAAATATAAAGGATCAAAAAAAAAGTTTAACAATTGGAAAGTAAAAATATCAATAAGTAGATGTTATGTTTATTATATATTTAACCCCAAATAATCTTCAGATTCATCAACATATGAAAAGCAAAGCTATAAAAGTTAATAATATAAGCAAATATTTTTATGATTTCAGAGTTGGGAAATATTTCATAAATATGTGGTAAGAAGGACTTATTTTTTAAAGATTTTATTTATTTATTTGATAGTCAGAGATCACAAGTAGGCAGAAAGGCAGGCAGAGAGAGAGCGGGGGAAGCAGGCTCCCCGCTGATCAGATATGTGATATCTCCTACCAAAGGAATATCATCCAAAGGGAAAAAACAGCAAAAGACTAGGGCAGACAGTAACAATATTCTGAAAAGAAACATTTAAATATACATATTTAGTCATTTCTACATGTATTCAAAAGTGAAAGGGCAATGAAGTAAAGGGAAATGAAGGAAGTTATAAAATATAATGACTAGCATAGTTCCTTGTAAAATACCAGAAATGAAACATTATCTAGAAAACTACCAAAACTTGTTTTGTTCTTTTATTGTACAACTGGTCTTATGGTGTAACAGATGTCTGGGTAATCAGAAGGAGGAGAAATGCAATGCAATTGGAATATTACTAATTGGTGACATTGTAACTGGCCCCACTTCCTATAGATTTTTTGAATTTGCCTTATTATCAATGGGTTATTTTCAAATACATTGTCTTTTTAATATTCTTGAAAGACTAAGACTTTACAGAACTTCTACAAAGACTTAGTAAGATTCTTCAGCTGTTTGGGCATGCATTAAAAACTGCATTATTTTTAAAAATTTTTATTTTAATTCCAGGGTAGTTAACATGCAGTATTATATTAGTTTCAGGTGTAGAATATAGTGATCCAACAGCTCCACACCTCACTCAGTGCTCATCAGGAAAATTGTACTCTTAATCTTCACCTATTTCACCCATCTCTCTCCACCACCTTCCCTCTGGTAAGCATCTGTTTGTAAAGTTATATGTTTGTATTATTTTACAGCCTCTTCATCTTGCATAATCACAGAGAACACTTTAATATAGCATCATTCATTTGTAAATATACATTCTGATGTGTGTATTATAGTACTAAGAGCACTGCTGCTCCAACTAACCATTTTATAGAGACGTTGTTATGAACTAATGTTTGTGTTCCCCTAAAATTCATATACTGAAGCCCTAACTCCCAATATGATGGTATTTGGAGATGGGGCCTTTCCAGAGTTAATCAGCTTAGAGGAGGTAGGACCCGCATGATGGGGTTCATGTCCTTTTAAGAAAAGGAAGAGACATGGGACACCTGAGTGGTTCAGTCAATCAAGGGTCTGATTCCTGGTTTCCACTCAGGTTATTATATCCATGCTGGACATGGAGCCTGCTTAGATTCTTAAGATTCTCTCTCTCCCTCTCCCTCAGCCCCTCCCTGTTCATGCTTTCTAGGAAGAAAGAAAAGAAAGGAAGAAAGAAAGAAAGAAAGGAAGAAAGAAAGAAAGAAAGAAAGAAAGAAAGAAAGAAAGAAAGAAAGAAAGAAAGAAAGAAAAGAAAGAAAGGAAGATGAGGAAGAGCCAAGTGCTTGTCCTCTCTTTACAAACATGAGGATATACAGAGGACACAGTCTATAAGGCAGGAGGAGTCCTCACCAAGAATCAAAGCTGTTGGCACCTTGATCTTGGATTCCCTAGCCTCCAAAACTGTCAGAAAATAATGTGTGTTGTTTAAGCCTCCCAGTCTATGGTATTTTGTTGTCACAGCCTGAGTTAAGACAGATGTCATTTAAAAATCGCTCCCAAACTTAAAATTCTTTCTTTTGTCTCCAGAAGATCTGACTTTCCACTTATGATGAACTATGACTTCTCTCCTTTGGGGGAGATTCCATTTACATATTTTCTTTTGTAAATATAGCAATATATTAGAAGTTCTTTTAAATGTAATCATTCTTCTGACATGAGGTAAGTTACTTAGTAAGTGCATTTCTATTTCCTAGATTGTTGCCTTATTTTATAGGAACAGTTGTTATTTGTATTCTAAATGTATTCTATTCCTCATTTAATATTTTTTATTCTTTTCACATGTTCTACATCCATATGAGATAAAGTTATTCTATTTATATTAATGATGCAAGTAAGTTGTTTTGGCATAACATAGTTTGTATATCAGTTAAATCCCAGAGAGTACAAAGATGTTAGAACCAAAATTTGTATTCACTATTACTCAATACAAAAATCTTAGTTATTTGTTAAAAAACAAAACATAACATTAAGAAGGCATACGGTGTTTTAATGCTAAAATATATTTTAGTTTTACTTTATTTTAAAAATTAAAAACTAACCTGATAAGTAACTTCAGATGTGCCTTCAAAATAAGAACTCATTGCATATTTTAGTGATGGTGCATTTTTGATATGGCACAAAATCAGGAACTGGTATAAAAACTGATTGTATATTTTTTATAATGATTAAAATGTCTTTAATATGTTAAAAATTATTTGTGGCTTTTCAACTGTCAATTGGACCTTAATTCATAAATGAATTCCATACTCCAGGTCAAAGACTTTATTACTTTCTACACTACAATGGCTTCTCTTAATTTTATATAAAATTATAGCCACACCTATTACTCTTGGTTCAATTTGTAATACAGAAATTATGTGCAATTTTAACAAAGGAAGGGCTATTATCCAAGCAATTAGATAGTTACAGAATGATCATAAAGACTGGAGAATTCAAAGTTGTAGAGCCAGAAGGTCTGCCATCAGCTTCAGATTTAATTTATAGGGATCAGAGATTTGATGTTTCACAGATTTTGCACTGTTAGCCTACTCCCTTAGAAAGAGGCAAGTGGTTTCTACTTCATTCAGTCTTCTTCATCTCCTGTGAATGCATCCTATTGGTGCAAACTGAACTGTACATGCAACCTTGAAAGCTAAGATTCTCAGAAATATTACAGACATTTAGCCCAAGGAAATCATAGATAGGTTGTAAAAGTTTTAAGTACCAATAAAGAACATTCAGGTTACCCTCTACACAAATGCAAAGTGTTGGAAGATAAAAAGTGGGCACGAGTCATCAACTTTGCATGATAAGATTTGACTTACTACAGTGTAACTTTTATGAAATCAAATTCATTGATTAAAACAAAGACCAAATTTTCAGAATCTGCCTCTTCTCTCCTGCCTATATCTCTCACTTGACGTTCATTACATGCTTCCACCCTCAAACACATTCAAGCTTTGTCGGAAATAACTCATAAAAACAATTCTAAGGCATTTTGCAGGCATTGAGTGAAATCAAACTGCCAGTGGGGAAAAATATGTTTCATGATTATAATGGAAAATGCATATGTAGACAGAAAACCAATTTGTTTCTTTCTGTGACTGATTTTTAGTGATTAAAAATAATGAATGGCTTACTCTTTTTTTTTTTAAAGCACAAGCTGCCTTTAGTGAAAAATATTCCTTGTATGTGTCAGCAAAATATGTTATTAGGCATTCTATTTTTCCATGCTGTTTATTTTAAATGATATCATATTTTTATAATGTATGATGTAAAAAAGGCCATATCTTTTGGCATAAATATATCATTTGTTGGCCATAGAATTGAACATTTTTTGGCTCTCCCATTTTATTCTGTTCTCATATTATTAGCTAACCACACAACTGAAAACTCAGGCAAAGACACCACACAATAGGAATTCCGAGCTTGATAAATATAACCAGCTGCCCCCAAGCCCCTAGGTCTTTTCTTTTCTTGGCACTGAGCCTTTCCTGGAAATGTACCATTTCTGAGAGATTATTCCTAAACACTCAAATATATACAAAGGAATTATATCATTCATATATACATATATATATTTAAAACAATTTGGACTTACAATTTCACACAATATAAATTTCACACAATATAAATTGTTATATATACATATATATAACATTATTATTATATAGCATTATAACATCATTATTATATAGAATTTTATATATATATAACATTATTGCATGTTATATAAATATATAACAATTCGAAAGACTGTCTTTTTTCCACTGTATATTTTTTCCTTCATCGAAGATTATTTGACCATAGAGTTGAGGGTCCATATCTGGACTCTCTACTCTGTTCCACTGCTCTGTGTCTGTTTTTATGCCAGTACCATGCTGTCTTGGTGATCACAGCTTTGTAGTAAAGCTTGAAATTAGGCAACATGATGTCCCCAGTTTTTTCTTTTTCAGCATTTCCTTAGCAATTTGGGGTCTCTTCTGATTCCACACAAATTTTAGGATTGTTTGCTCCAGCTCTTGGAAAAATGCCGGTGGAATTTGATCAGAATGGCATTGAAAGTATAGATTGCTCTAGGCAGTATACACATTTTAACAATGTTTATTTTTATGATCCATGAGCATGGAATGGCCTTCCATCTTTTTGTGTCTTCGATTTCTTTCATGAGTGTTCTGTAGTTCCTCAAGTACAGATCCTTTGCCTCTTAGGTTAGTTTTATTCCCAGGTATCTTATTGTTCTTGGTGCTATAGTAAATGGAATTGATTCTCTAATTTCCCTTTCTGTGTTTTCATTGTTAGTGTATAAGAAAGCAACTGATTTCTGTACATTTGACTTTGTATCCTGCCACATTACTGAATTGCTGTATGAGTTCTAGTAGTTTGGGGGTGGAGTCTTTGGGGTTTTCCATATAAAGTATTATGTCATCTGCGAAGAGAGAGAGTTTGACTTCTTCATTGCCAATTTGGATACCTTTTATTTATCTTTGTTGTCTGATTGCTGTTGCTAGAACTTCTAATACTATGTTGAACAAGAGTGATGAGAGTGGGCATCCTTGTCGTGCTCCTGATATCAATGGGAAGGCTGTAAGCTTTTTCCCATTGAGGATGATATTTGCTGTGGGTTTTTCATAGATAGATTTTATGAAGTTCAGGAATATTCCCTCTATCCCTATACTTTGAAGTGTTTTCATCAGGAACAGATGCTGGATTTTGTCAAATGCTTTTTCTGCATCAATTGAGAGGACCATGTGGTTCTTCTCTCTTCTCTTATTGATTTGTTCTAATACATTGATTGATTTGCAAATGTTGAACCATCCTTGCAACCCAGAGATGAATCCCACCTGGTCATGGTGGATAATAAATGGTGCTGGGAAAATTGGACAGCTATATGTAGAAGAATGAGACTGGATCATTCTCTTACACCATACACAAAGATAAACCTGAAATGGATAAAAGACCTCAACGTGAGATAGGAATCCATCAGAATTCTAGAGGAGAACATAGGCAGTAACCTCTTCGATATCAGCCACAGCAACTTCTTTCAAGATATGTCTCCAAAGGCAAAGGAAACAAAAGCGAAAATGAACTTTTGGGACTTCATCAAGATCAAAAGCTTCTGCACAGTGAAGGAAACAGTCAACAAAACAAAGAGGCAACCCACGGAATGGGAGAAGATATTCGCAAGTTATAGTACAGACAAAAGGCTGATATCCAGGATCTATAAAGAACTCCTCAAACTCAACACACACAAAACAGATAATCATGTCAAAAAAATGGGCAGAAGACATGAATAGACACTTCTCCAGTGAAGACATACAAATGGCTATCAGACACATGAAAAAATGTTCATCATCACTAGCCATCAGGGAGATTAAAATTAAAACCACATTGAGATACCACCTTACACCAGTTAGAAAGGCTAAAATTAGCAGGACAGGAAACAATGTGTGTTGGAGAGGATGTGGAGAAAGGGGAACCCTCTTACACTGTTGGTGGGAATGCAAGTTGGTGCAACCACTTTGGAAAACAGTGTGGAGATTCCTTAAGAAATTAAAAATAGAGCTTCCCTATGACCCTGCAATAGCACTACTGGGTATTTACCCCAAAGATACAAATGTAGTGAAAAAAAGGGCCACCTGCACCCCAATGTTCATAGAAGCAATGGCCACAGTCGCCAAACTGTGGAAAGAACCAAGATGCCCTTCAGCGGGTGAATGGATAAGGAAGATGTGGTCCATATACACTATGGAGTATTATGCCTCCCATCAGAAAGGATGAATACCCAACTTTTGTATCAACATGGACAGGACTGGAAGAGATTATGCTGAGTGAAATAAGTCAAGCAGAGAGAGTCAATTATGATACAGTTTCACTTATTTGTGGAGCATAAGAAATAACACGGAGGACATGGGGAGATGGAGAGAAGGGAGTTGAGGGAAATTGGAGGGGGAGTTGAACCATGAGAGACTATGGACTCTGAAAAACATTCTGAGGGTTTTGAAGGGGCGGGGGATGGGAGGTTGGGGGAGCCAGGTGGTGGGTTTTGTGGAGGGCATGTATTGCATGGAACACTGGGTGTGGTGCATGAACAATGAATTCTGTTACACTGAAAAGAAATTAAATAAATACATTTTAAAAAAAGAATATATTTGCAATCTAGGATTACAAATTTTATAGTAAAAAAAAAGATATATATATATAACAATTTGCACTCACAATTTCACACAAAACAGAGAATCCAAGCTCTGTCTTCGAGAGGACTTTTTGAAAATTAAAATGTGATAGAGACATGGGGCTACTGTGTTTCTCATTTCTTGAGTTCACAAGAGTACACATTATTTTATTTACTTTTCTTCTCCTCCCATAATCAGGCTTAATGATTCCTGATAACTTCTGTCAGAAAGTCATTCTCATTCTATCCTTGCTTTTTATTTCTAAAAATATTGATTCCAGACCAGCATCCCACAAGTATATATTTCTTTCATGATGATTGTTTTATTTGGGCATTCATCTTGTGTTGTAGGTCACACAAGCTCATTAGTACTAGTCTCTATTTAATTCTGAGAATCCTTAGGGGATTTCCTAAATGTACTCATACATACCTCTTAAAGTGTTCTTAGGCCTATGCAATCATAAAACTCCAGAGGAGTTTAAGTAATAATAGCATTGACTTCCCTTGTTTAGCATAATGGCTAACACCTAGTAGCAACCACTCAATAAGTGCACATTAATTGAATGAACTTGATATCTAGAGTAGACCATTTTCACCAGCTCTTTTGAAAGAATAGTTTTAAAGCAATTCCCATGCAGTATAAGTCTGAGGCACTAGATAAGAAGGTTTGAAGAAATTTTATTGAAAACACACACACACATACACACAGAGAAACATCAGAAAACATTCTTAACCCTTTAAAATAAATTGACTTCATTTTATTTTATGTAACAGTTACTTTGATATTAAATAGAATATATGGAAATAATACCAAAATTTTTGTTCTAATCTATATTTTTAAGTAAACTCTACACCGAATGTGGCACTTGAACTCATAACCCTGAAATCAAAAGTTGTATGCTTTACCAGAAGAGCTTGTCAGGCACCCCTCTCATCTAATTTTAAAACAAAACTCTTACATGGTAGAGTTTCTTCAAATTTACCATTGTTATAAAATTAACTTAAAATATGGAAGCCATCTCTAGTAAGATGTTCCCCATTGCCCTAATGATGCTAAATTAAAACAAATAATTATTTATATTCTTGTGGAATGTCTAGAACCAGTCTTAGCCTAGGCTAGGTACCATACATGTTTTGTTTGCTCCTATATATTCAGGCCTTAACACATAGTAGCTACTCAGTAAATATTTGCTGAGTGAACCAATGGAGACAAAGGACTGTTATGTAACTACTGGCAGTTTCAACCTAGGAAGTCTTCTCTAGAAAGTTTTAAAAGTCTAAAAGCACTGGGAATTTCCCAAGCCTTCTGCTACTGAAGCCATGTATTCTTCTCAAACTGTAAATGGTATTATAATGACTGCAAATTATCACACTGGTTAGATTTATGACCTGAATTTATGTGTTTCTTCAAATGCCATAAAAGTGTCATCTACTATCAAGTGCTTGAACTGGGGGCACAATTTTAATAACAAAGAAAACTGGCAAGAAAAAAATGTGTCCATTTTAAGGAAAGATTGAATTAAAAATATCTTCCACTCAGCTGTTGGTCAGTCATTTCACAGTTATTGTGCTGATTTTGACACAGTTAAAAGGTGTTATGACAAGGCTTAGAAGTAAACACATGAAAGTTCTAGAGATGCAAGTGAAAAAAGTTTGAAGTCCCAATGTTCATGGAACATTTTCTTAGCAAAATTATAAGGCAGACAATCAGTTAAAGTGTCATGTGCATAGTGATACAAAGTGGGAATAGAGAGACACCTTGTTTTTCAGTTCCCTATCAGAATATGTGCATAATGATTGAGCTATAGGGTAGGAGTAGGATAAAAGAAAATGAAACCATATTGTGATTATGTTTTTCATACTATACATATGCAAACACAGTTTCCGATCCTGCTCCATGCAGGTATACACACTCACAATATTTTGATATGATATGGGTGATCAATTTCCACTGGATTTCCATTTCTGATAAAAGAATGGAAAAGTCAGAGAAAATCTGCTGAGAGGTTGATTGTATAAAATAAAAAGAAGATGCTTGAAGAATTGCTAACAGTTCTGGCTATAATCTATAGGGTCAAGATCTCAGAAAAGAAAGGCTTAAGGAGGTGATCTAGCTGTTTAGAACTATTTTCTTTATTGATTCTGGAATCATTGAATGAGAACTAATAAGCTAAGCAGAGCTATTGTGAGCCTTTTATATATAAAGAGACAATACTTGGAGTCCTGGCCTTGCAAATAAAGGGAACCCTTATGAAATCCTGGTTTGAAGAGCTAGTATCATGATAGGAATAAAAATAAATAAGAAAAATGAATTGGTCTAATGAAATTTAGCATTATACATTCTGAATCCCTGACACTGGACTAATGTGATCCCAGATTGCTAATGGCCATTGCATTTGGTAAGAGTAAAATTTAAATATTCTCTCATTAAAAAATAACCAGTCACAGGAGTAGAAAGAGGTGACAGAAATAGAGATGAGGGAGAAGGAGGGAAAAGAGAGAAAGAAAGGGAGAGAAGAAGGAAGGGTAGAAGGGAGGGGGGAAGAAAGGGAGTAGGAGGAGAAGGAATGGGAGAGAGAACTTAGAAATGAGAGCCAACAGACAATGAAAGAAGATCCAAAAGATAATAAAGGTTATCAGACAAAGACTTAATTATATTGTGTACGCTAAGGAAGCAAAAGATTGAAAATTGAAACAGAGAACTGAAACTATTAAAATAAAAGAATCAAATGGATATTCAAGGTGTACATATTAAAATGGCCCAAACTACTATCTCAGTGTACGGGCCTAACAGTAAACTAAACTTAGACAAAAAGATCGTTAGTAGAAGATAAGACAAAATGAATATCTAGATTTACAAAGGGATACAGGACAAAAATAGAGGCAAAGCAAAGATGAAATGGGGATTTGGTGACAAGGTTTAATTTATGTGAAATTGGAGTTCCAAGAGGAGAAAAGAGAATGCAGAAATATTTGAAGAGAATAGAGTTAGGAATTTTCCAAAACTGAAGAGAGCTAGCCCGCCACAGATTTAAAGGCTCTATGAAATCTCAGACATAATTTCTTTTTTTTTTTTAGACTTTATTTATTTATTTGACAGACAGAGATCACAAGTAGGCAGAGAGGCAGGCGGGGGATGGGGGCGGAAGCAGGCTTCCCACCAAGCAGAGAGTCCAATGCCGGGCTTGATCCAAGGACCCTGGGATCATGACCTGAGCCAAAGGCAGAGGCTTAACCCACTGTGCCCCTCAGGCACTCCTCTAATTTCAAACAAAAGAAAACAAATAAAAGCACACACTTCAGACATTAAAATAAAACTGTTTAAGAACTCTAGCTATACTGCAAAGCTGTAGTCATCAAGACAGTATGGTATTGGCATAAAAACAGACACACAGATCAATGGAACAGAATAGAAAACCCAGAAATTAACTCACAACTATATAGTCAACTAATCTTCAACAAAGCACGGAAGAATATCCAATGCAAGTAAGACAGTTTCTTCATCAAATGGTGTTGGAGAAACTGGACAGTAACATTTAGAAGAATGAACTTATAAAGAACTTATCAAACTCAATACCACCAAAATAAATAATCCAGAAATGGGCAGAAGACATGAATAGACATCTTTCCAAAGATATCCAGATGGCTAACAGACACATGAAAAAATGCTCAACATCATTCATCATCAGGGAAATACAAATCAAAACCATTGAGATGCCACCTCACATGCATCAGAATGGCTAAAATTAACAACATAGGAAAAAACAGATGTTGGCAAGGATGCAGAGAAAGGAGAATCCTCTTATACTGTTTGTGGGAATGCAAACTTGTGCAGCCATTCTGGAAAACATATGCAGTTTCCCCAAAAAGTTAAATATAGAACTACCCTCCAATCCAGCAATTGCACTGCTAGGTATTTACCAAAAGCATACAAAAATATTGACTTGAAGGGGCATATGCACCATAATGTTTATAGCAGCGTTATCAACAACAGTCAAATTACGGAAAGAGCCCGGTGTCCACTGAGGAATGGATAAAGAAGATGTAGTATGTATACACAATGGAATATGACTCAACCATCAAAAATAATGAACTCTTTGCATTTGCAGCAACATGGTTGGAACTAGAGTGTATTATGCTAAGCAAAATAAGTCAGTTAGAGAAAGACAAATACCATGTGATTTCCCTCAGATGTGGAATCTATGAAACAAAACAGATGAACAAAAGGGAAGGGGAAAAAAAAGAGAGGGAAGCAAATCATAAGAGACTCTATAGAGAACAAACTGAGGGTTGATGGAGGGAGGTGGGTGAGGAATAGGCTAAATGGATGACCGGTATTAAGGGGGTACTTGTGATGAACACTGGGTGTTATGTGTAAGTGATGAGTCATGAAATTCTATGCCTGAAACCAATCTTACCATATATGTTAACTAACTAGAATTTAAATAAAAACTTGAAATAAAAAAGACAAAAGGACATCTTTAAAATATCTATAAGAAAGAAGATAGATTATGTATAATGAGCAGCAATTAGACTGACAAAATAAAATATTTCCAAGATACTACAAATAAAACAGCTAGCCTAGAATTCTATATCTAGGAAAATAGCCTTCAAAAAAAATAAATAACATTTTCGGGCAAACAAAAGCAGAGAATTTGCCTGCAGCAAACCTTTTTTTAGAACCAGAGAAATCATGACAAAAATTTAAAATATACTTTGAAGTGAATAGTAATTTAAGGGACACCTGGGTGGCTCAGTGGGTTAAGCCTCTGCCTTTGGCTCAGGTCATGATCTCAGCGCCCTGTGATGGAGCCCCACATCAGGCTCTCTGCTCCCTGCAGAGCAGAGAGCCTGCTTCCCCCTCTCTCTGCCTGCCTCTCTGCCTGCTTGTGATCTCCGTCTGTCAAATAAATAAATAAAATCTTTAAAAAATAGTAATTTAAAAATATTAAACTTTTAGGGTGCCTGGGTTCAGTCAGTTAATCATCTGCCTTTGGCTCAGGCCCTGGTCTCAGGGTCCTGGGATCGAGCCCCACATTAGGCTCCCTGCTCAGCCAGAAAGAAGTCTGCTTCTCCCTCTCTCTGCTTCCCTACTCCTCACCCCTGCTTGTGCTCTCTCTCTCTCTCAAATAAATAATAAAACCTTCAAAAAATATCAAACTCTTGAGATAAATTATAGGTGCATTTACTGGGAAATTTATATCCTAAGTGCAAATATTAGGGAAAAAGAAGTATTGAAAATCAATAAGCTAAGTATTTACCTTAAGAATCTAGAATAATACCAGCAAATTACACCCATAGAAATTAAAAGTAAATAATAAAGAGCAGCATAAAATTAGTGAGAAGGAAAACAACATAAAGGAAAAAGTTCAACAAAGTTTTTTTTTTTAAAACAAACTGACTTCAATAAAACTCTTGACTCTAGTTTAAAAAGATGACACAATACAGTAATTGACATCAGCAAAATCAAATGAACATCACTAAAATTCTATACACATTATACAAACTGTAGAGGAAATTTTAAAGAACTTCATGAAAATAAATTTGAAAATTTTGATGAATAGACACATTCCTGGAAAGATATAACTTATTAAAGTGACTAAAAATAAGTAGAAAGCCTGATTAGTCCTATGAATTGAATAAATTAAAACCATAATGAAAACTCTTTCCAGAATGCAAACTCCAGGTCCAGATATTATCAACAACAAATTCTGCCAAATACTTAAGGAAGAAATGAGACAAATTCCATAAGAGAATATAAGCAAGCATAACTTTAATCTTAAAAATTGACAAAGCTTTACAAGAAAGGAAAACTTAAGTGTGAAGTTTAGCAATATACACAAATGGCAAATAAGATGATTTGAGTTTGTAGCAGTAAGGCAATATGAAACTGATTCTGATATGCCACTGGGTCTCAAAGCACCTAATCACAGGACATCAAATGCTAATCATGCACTAGGTTCCATCATAACCACCAAGTCATAAGATCAGGAAAGCCCAGCAGCACCTAGGGAAGATGTAATTGGTACATGTAGACTGGGCACAGGTAAGTTGAGTTGGCCTGAATTCTCATTTCACCTACCAATATTGAACCGATATGTCTCCCTCAGCTTATATCTATGACTGCATGGGGGTTTTCTTATGACCAGCCAACAGAAAAAGAAAATTCAGATATTAGTTCACAACAATTCAACTCAGTACATCTGTAAAGGCCAACAATAGATTGCAGCTCTTCTAGAGCCCCACAGGAGGGGTTCAAGGACAGTGGTAAAGGAAAATCTTCTCAATAGGTAGAACTTCAGGAAGCATATTTCATCATCTACTTGGTGAGAAAAGAGAATTGGCTGGAAGTAAGAATATATATTTTCGTAAGTGATGACTAATGGATTGGCTGGTTGTTCAGAGGCCTGGAAGGAAAAATATTGGAAGACTAGGGATAAAGAGTTGCAGAGAAGAAATATGTAGATGAACATATGGGTTTGGTCATGAAGTGTGAAGATGTATGCTTCACATGTTAGTACCCACCAAATAGCATATTCCATGGAGATGTACTAAACAACCAAATAGAATTATTTTGCTAGTTTACATGAGCCAAGTCCATGTGGCAAATGGTCACATTAATGGAGTAGCTATGGTGGAAAGGATAGAGGTTATTCAAGAGATCAATTTTATGAGTTCCCTCCCCAAGCCTCTCACAGCTGAAAGTCCAACTACTAGTAAAAGACATTTATGCTGATTCTTTAAGATGGCACAATTCCTGAAAGATACTAAGCACTTACACTGGGCCTTTCCTCCATGGAAATGGCAGGGGTTTGTTTTGACTGGAATGTCACATATTTTTGCACATAATTTTGCCTTTCTTGCCTGCAAGTTGTCAGCTTGTTTCAGGTCCGTGGGCTGTAGGTTATTTGAACTACTTTCCAGAGCATTCAAATTTATGACCCAGAATTCCATTCAATATCAGTTCAGAACATGGGTTCTGCTTAGCAACAGAAGCACTACAGTCGGTATATGACCAAGAGATCATTTGGTTCCCTTACAAACCTCACCACTCAGAGAGTACCATGCAGATAGATAGATGACACAACCGATCTGAAGGCACAGAAGGGGCTTGGAGATGACACCAGTGCGGATGGGGCACCATCCTCTGTGAGTTGATAAGTGTTATTTAATGTGGTGTCTCTAGAGTATAATAACATAAATCTGAAAACCGAGAGCTGAAAGTAGGAATGGCCTCACTTCATTATTAATAGTTATCTGACTGGGGAACTTTGGCTTCCTGTGCCTGAAAATCTGGTCTTTTTGGGTTTAGAGTTCCTTATTTCACAGAGAACACAGCAAACATTCTACTAAACTTTAAGCTGGGGCAGCTTTTGGTCACTCAGCCACCTTGTGTTGAGAGACCACCAGGAAAAAAAATGGAGTCACTATCCAACCAGTGGTAATTAACTATGATCATTAGGATCAAGTGCGTCATCCTGTTATATACTTTAGGCAGGCAATAATATATTTGGGTTCCCTTTTACCAACATACTTCTTTTATTCCCACATAACTTAATACTTAAGTGCACTTCCCAAAATACTCCCTGCCTGCAAATTTTCATCTGTCTATTTTCTAGGAAACCTATCCTAAGATAAAAGCATTTGGTGCATTGATAGAGCATGCCATTATGTTTATTGAATAAATGATGAATTAGATATATAAGCAAATAAGAAATAATAATAGCAAATATTTATTGAGTACTTAGTAAGTGCCAGGCACTGTTCTAAATTCTTTACACTATTAATCCACTTGATCCAACAGCCCTCCTCCAAAGCCTGTGTATCATAATCCCTACTTTACAATGGAATAAATTGAGGATTAGAGAAGTTTGCTAACTTGCTATATTTTATACATAAGCCACAGGAGAGTTTCTCTCAATTCAGCACTGTCTCCCACCATTCTCAATAGCTACTAGGAATTTGAAACCTGCTTTTCAACTTTTTCCATTCTTTTCCTTCATAAAATTTAAGTGGAGAAAATTAGACAATAATTTATTGTTAAGGCTCTAATGGTAAGAAATATTTGTTTCAAAGCTTATTTCCACTTGTTTTACCCTTTTTCTCATTTCAGTATCCCCCTACCACTCTGACTTTCCTGAACCTTCCCCTAGATCACTGCACTGGGTTCTCTCCTTTAAGATGTAGGCCATTTGGGACGCCTGGGTGGCTCAGTTGGTTAAGCGGCTGCCTTCGGCTCAGGTCATGATCCCAGCGTCCTGGAATCGAGTCCCACATCGGGCTCCTTGCTCGGCAGGGAGCCTGCTTCTCCCTCTGCCTGCCTCTCTGTCTGCTGGTGCTCGCTCTCTCTCTAATAAATAAATAAAATATTTAAAAAAAAAAATGTAGGCCATTTGAGTAGGACCTTTTTTGATGCCTCAGACCGAAAGTTGCTTTTATGTTATCTATCAAAGGTAAAGGCACAGATCAAATACAAGTAATCATTTTCATACAATTCCTCTACTCACTGGATATTTTCAGGGCTACTGTGTAGCAGATTAATGTAACATAGCCAAAAAACTTTAGGTATTCTGTGATGCCTGCTGTCCAGCCAAAAGATGACTTCGCTTCCCTCTTCTTGCTTGTTGGTGATTAACAGACCAATCAGATCATACGCTTAAATCACCTTGTGCATCAGTGGTGGGCGGGTTCTGTTCAAACAAATGCTGCTGACATACAGACCTCATAAGATTACTTTCTGAAACAACTATGAGGAAAATTGAGACTCAGTTCTTCACCCAGCAATGACAAGACCTATCATCCTCAATTGACTGGCCACCAGATGGAGTCTAAGACACACATAGACCTCAGGAATTTTTCAGCAGTAGCAGAAAATTAGATATGTAGGGGTAACTAGAACACCTTGATTACAGTAACACATTGTGGACTTAATGTAACAATATCCTATTCTGATCACCCTGATAAATCTCTTGTTTTTAAGGTTGGCTCTTTGTGATTTATTTATTTTAAGAAATCCAAATGGAGGAATAATATCAGCCCAAAGATTTTAAGAACAGAAGAAAGGGTTTAAAAATAGAGACCTCCCAAATGGCTGAAAGCTTGGAAGCCTTTCATCCTCAAATAATAAACACTTAAGTTGCCTTTTGATTGTTTCTTTCCCATTGAGACATAACATCAACAGAATCCTGCATATTGGTAGGCAGGTGGTCACTTAGCAAATCTTTTAAAATCATCTGCTAATCTAAATTAATATTTACTAATCTACTATTCAGACCTACATTCTTTTGCCATTTTTCATTTCTATTTCTCATATTTGTTTTTGTGTTTTTTCCTCCAAACTTCCATAGCTTCCTTCTCTAATTCTATGTGCTTAGTATGATTATATTTCTTTTTACCCTTGGCAGACATATTATTTCTTAATAGATGTATTTTTGCCTTATTTAATAGATTGTCCTATTATTTTATGCATTACATACTCTGACTCATCATATTTTGCAGAATTATCATTATTGTCAGAATTATGTGATCTTCTCAAGCTGTTTTTCAACACATATAACTCATATTTATTGAATACAACTCTTTCAGTGACTTTTTGCAGTAATCCTGGAAGTATGTGTTATGTCCACTTTAGAATCAAGATTTAGATAAGTTAATAAAATACATTGAAATTATAGCACTTTTTATCTAATAAAAACATGAAAATGTCATTTGAAAAATGGCTCTCTTCAGTGCAAAATGTGCATTAAACTAATTTACATTAGTCACTGATCCACTAGAAACTAGTAGTTATATGTTAGCAAAAACAGTATTACACTATGGTGTCAATTTTTAGCATGCGGATTTACATAAATGATTTTTTACATCCTTTATCTTCCCTGAAGAATTAAATGACATAGCTAGAGATAAATTCAGTTCAATTGGCAGTTCATTTACTAATAAGATTAAAGATTCATATGTACTATCTTAATATATTGTAAACCTATTTTCTTTTCCACAGCTTATTTTACCAAAAAGGACACAAATGATTTAAAAGCAATAAAGTCATTGCTCATATAGATTGTGGTGTACACATGATGTATATATAGAAGGGTAGGAAGCTTTTGAAAAATGATGAGTTGGAAATTTAGCTTCCATATTCATTTTTGGCATGAAATATATTTCTGGATCAAAGCATTTTGTAGTTAATGAATTACACTGTGAAAATTTATCAAGATGCCTGAAACTGGTAATGCATTTTTAACCTATCTATAGCTCTGAGGAAGATTAATGAACTGCATGCATGTAACATGCTGCAATCTGCATTTTTAAATATCTAAAAACTACAACTTAGTTGTTCATTACCATAGTGTCTCACAAAAATATAATGGCCCCAAAGTATCAAAACTTCTATTTTAGTGAATCAGCTCAAGAATTGTAAATAGACTATCTGGAATAATAGACGCTGTCTTCTCAGGAACTATAAAGGTGGTGATGGAATATTTTCTGTAATAAAGCTACTTACGAATCTGGTTTTATGACACTTTATCCCCTTAGTACATCTTTTCCAGTAAGCTTTCCAACACATATTAGGAAACCAGAATTTAAGAACATTATTACAATAGTGTTTTCAATCTGGAGTGCGCATCAGAATCACATGAAAGGCTTTTAAAAATATGTATTTCTGGGCTCCACTCCTAGAATTTCCGATTCAGAGATCTGGGGTGGGCCTCAGAATTTGCATTTTAGTAAGTTTCAGATGATGCTGAAGTTTCTATTATAGTGCCATAGTTCGAGAATCACTGTCTTATAGAAACAGCATTCAAAGATAAGAAAAATCAGGAATCAGGGTGTTTGTTTTGTTTTGATTTGATTTGTTCAGCACTTCCAATGCCGAGATAAGCCAAAAGTCCAAAGTGGATTTTTTTTTCCAATTGGAACTCTTTCTAGTAATGTCTGGAAGTGCCCAATCAATGATTTCTACAGTATAGCCAATGTCAGAATTTTTTACTAAGTTGTATGTTTCACATATGGTTCAATTGAAATGCTGTCTTAAGTGTCTAAGGATTTACTATCAGCAAAATGGATGTGTGAAATACTTGAAGAAAAAATAATGGAAATCCTTACCATACCAAAAAGCTTATCTCTGCTATATACCCACATCTGGCCAGCAGAAATACATGCGTTTGGTATTCATTTTGCTTATAGTTATACAAGTAGATGAAATGTAAAAAATACTATTAAATAACTAGAATCAAACATATTTCATAAAGCCCTTATTCTTAGCAGATGAAATTATTTAAAACAAATCACTGACAAGTCGTTATTAAAATGACTGCTGGAGATATATGTAACATATAACATTAGTAAAAATAATGCGATTAAGGGGGTGGAAGTGCCAAAGGGTTTTGCAACAAAACAATTTGTTTTGAAATGAAATAACTTGGCAGATTATTCAGATTCATTTTGTGGGGTAACAAAACCAGTAAATTCCTGGAAAATAAAACTTAATTTTATTTTTTATGGTAAATGTAAAGTATATTTAGATTGAGTGTGCCCACTCTCAAATATTTAAAATCCTGACATATTTTCTTGTTTCTGAGTTAACAAAACTGCTTATGGAAACTGCTCAAATGTTCTTAACAATTTCATGGATTCCTTTAAATTTGTATGGTCTACATTTTCCCAAATTACTCTATAATTATATTAATCCTTAATGGCTTCTTCCTCTAGAAAAAAATAAGAAAATTCTTGACTTCACAATTCAAATACATATTCTAATGAATGAGAAATTAAATTGAGAAAGGTAGAAAGCTATATTGTTCAGAAGAGTTCACTAATTAGTTACTTTCTGAAAATAATCTATATTTTGTACAAACATTATATCTAATTATTTAGAAGAGCATTAGATCTTTTAAAATAATCAGATTATGTTCAATTAGAAAGGAACTCAATTTGAGAAGATATTGAACAAGGGAAGTTTAAAGCAGAGAAACTGTAAGATACATATTGCTTTTTAAAAATTGGAAAGTAGTAGGTACAACTTTACTGAATACTGCCAGTTGCCTGGAGAATGGGGATAAACTAAAGACGAATGGAATATAAATGCCAATAGTTAGACCAACCATGTCATTGAATCAGACTCATTTTCTATCAGTTTATGTATCTTTTCTGTTCTAATTATAAAGAAATACTGAGGAATGGGGCCTAGATGGAAGGGCAGATGTGTACCTACACACACACACACACACACACACACACACACACACACACACACACAGAATCCTGGGTCATTCCAGGAGTGATGAGTTTGTTTAGTTGTTTCATTTTGTGTATAATTAAAGACAGAAGGTTTAGAAAAAATAAGTTGAAATTTAAAACTTTTTTGCAAAGCAACATTAAGTCCAGCTTCTAAAGTCAAAAAACAACCTGAATCCACCTACAGTAAAGCCCTTAGAGCTGTTATAGGGTGTTTCAAGGCTGGTTTCCTGAGTAAGAACTAGAAGATCTTGACTTTTTGAGCAAAAGAGGACAGTTGTGTTGTAACAGGGCTGCATGTATAACAGAAGATAAGTTTGAAATATTACATAAGGCTTCTGACCAAGAAAAGCATTTCATTCTGTTGGCTTATATATCCAAAAGAAAGCAGATTTGTTTTGAGAGAGCACTAGAAAGCAAATCACGGCTGTTCTGAGCATATGTTTTAAGTTTAACAAAAAAGATCGTTCCAAATTGTTATTTCTTTGTCTGGTAACTATTGTAAACTAGTTATGTAAGTTTAAAAACTTTTAATTTTCCAATAAATAATTTTAGTTTCCCTAAGAGGGCTTTTTATATTACAGGAGACCAGTAAAACTAAAACTTTAGGTATAAATTGAGATCATTTGACCAACTTCTCTAACTATAATTACTATCTCAACTAGAAAGACATGATGTAAAAACTAAAAACAAATGAATAAACAAATCTTTAGTGAGTAAATATTAGTAATAAGTTAAATCATCCAAGATGTGTTCCAAAAAATATTAGTTCTCTGATACTGGTTAACAGGGAATCATTGCATGAAATGATGTTAAACATAAGACACCCCAGAGCCCTCAATTTAAATATTTATAAAAAATGTGAAAATGGGATATTGCATGCAATGTTTTTTTTCCCCAAAATTTGAGAATGAAATGGCATTTTGATAGAGGAGGTGAAAGACAGATAGATAGATGATAGATAGATAGAT